>JAOXYD010000135.1:11104500-11118255 GCA_028565735.1 Pinacopodium congolense
TTTAGCTACATTTAATAAACATCAGATTTTCTTTCTATCATCAATTCTTTCCTATTTTGTTCCCTTGTTCCTAACATTTTCCTAGAAAAAGTCTTAAATTTGGGCCCCTTGTTTGATACTCTACCATGATTATAACCATTTGTTGTCATAGCCCATGGCTCAGAATGCTATCTTTTGACTTCCAAGTAGAAATCGCAGTTGTGAACAATTACTGGACAACTATGCTTAAATGCTGCTTACATATAAAATCTCTAGACGCAGTTCTCTCTTGACTTAGGGCTTGTTTAGTTCCACTTTCGTTTTTGGTTTTCGTTTCTTATTTTTCTAAACACATAAATAAAAAAAACAGCACAAAAACTAAAAAAAGCAAGACTATACAGCACAGAAACCGAAAAAAAGTACAAAATCCTAAAAAAAACACAAAAACCAATACAATAACACAAAAACCACAACAAAAAATAAAAACCAACAACCCAACTAAACATGTCCTTAACATATATGTGAATCTGTGATCATGTATGCACCAACCAATGCAAATATGTCACTATCTTAGGTTAAATTTTTTCAGTTTGCTACTAGATGACTGTTTGTGATATTATTATCATATCAATCTTCACATGAACTCATTTTGCATTTTTAAATGCAGCGACACAAATGAATGGTGTAACCATTTGTGCTACTTATTATTTGATTCCTGTCCTTTTGGTATTTTTCTAACATTTAGCAACACAGTCAGTTCTCAAATTCTGTATTATTATTATACTTTTTTATATGAAGAATTAGCATGGATTGAGATTAGTATTCTATATTGAGATTCTTTCATTTGGCATTCAAGTATTTGTTATAATTGCTCTTCTACTTGTTGTTGGAAATACAATCTTGGATTTCTTCTTGTTTTTTTTGTTCTTTTAGAGGGTCTATTTGTGGGGTATTTTTGCTAGTTGAATGAATTTGTGTGTGTAGAGCTAGAATTTGGCGGTGTTGGGGAATAATGTCATTGACCTTAGGATTGTACATGGTTCGGTCTAGTCTAGTATGAGGATATGAAAATCTCCAAAACCATTTCGATAGTTGGGGATTTCAAAATTTGAATCTTCATGACCATATTGAAAATAAAATTTTCTTATTGTAAGTATAATATGGTTAGAGATTTTGATTCTTTTGAGACAATAAATAATAAATAACAAATAATATGTCTAAACTAGTGGATCACATAACCTACTCAAACATAAATTGTTAAAACTTAAGGATCAAATTTTCACTATCAAGACATCATTATTTATGCAATCGAGTTTATCTTACCAAAAACAAGCAAAAGATAGTGAGCAACTATGGAGAATTAAAGAGTCAAAATTCAAGTGAGGGATTAGAACCTCTAAAAGACATTTTCTGTCATACATTTTACCAGTTATATTTAACTACAAATATGTAAACAAGAATACTAGTTAGTGTAGTTAAAGTTGCTATCATGATGAAGGCTAAATGTCATACTAGAAGGGTCCCATATAATTGTTACAAGACTTAACAACCTAAATCTAGCACCCCATACCATCTGTTACAAAGGTTTGTTAGGTCATCGAACTTTGCCGCAAGTCGCGCCCTCCTTTTCACGGCAATCTCGCTTAAGTTTGCTTAAGACAAGACTTGACCTTCACACGTAAATGTATCCGAACAATTCCGTTAGCTCTCAAACACCTCATGCGCACACTTGTGTTTAAGTGTTTCACTAACACATCGAAAATCACACAAGTGTAAAATAAGAGAAAAGAAAGAAACAAGAGATATAATATGGCTATAACCAATCTTTCATTAACTCTCACAAAATATTAACAAAAGAACAAGTACCTCCTTTTTGAAGCACTTACAAGAACTCCCTACTCGAAGCCCTTATAAGAGAACTCCCTCAGAAGCTCTCATCTCTCTAAGTTGTCACTACTCTCCAATTCTAAGGGAATGAAGAGGAAGGCTCTAATGAGCTATTTATAAGCTCCCTTGTTTGGAAAGTAAGTACA
The DNA here is from genome assembly GCA_028565735.1 of Pinacopodium congolense. Lineage (NCBI taxonomy): Eukaryota > Viridiplantae > Streptophyta > Magnoliopsida > Malpighiales > Erythroxylaceae > Pinacopodium > Pinacopodium congolense. The sequence continues at coordinate 11,106,513 of JAOXYD010000135.1, forward strand.
AGATAATTAGGACTTTGAAATTATAGTCTATCTTAACAACTAAGACTACATCACTTGGACCGATAGGAAAACATCCCTTTCCTCTTAAGACTCTTCTAATTGAAAAGATTACATTAGGACCTAATAACATAAAGGTTACTTGTAATATGGGAAAGATCTTCCATATCTGTAAAGATTCTCACGATTTTTAGAAGTTCAGTCCCATATGGTCTCTAACTCTTAGATTTGATGTTATCCCACGTGATCTTCAAGTTGATCTTGCCACGTCATTCAATGTTACATCATCCTTAGTTGCCATGTCACTGCTGATGTGTATTCCAAGTCACCAAGGCCCATCCGCACATAAGTCCATCATGCACGTCCATGGACAAGTCCATCTTCCATGACCAAGCTCACTCATGGTGTTGTCCTGTCACTCTATGACTAAGTAAAAGTCACTATTCTAGTTAATATAAAACTTCATAGATTTTATATACCTTTGACCTGCTTCGCTGAAGTTAAGTGTTTTCGCGCATTCTCGCGTGCTCTTGCATTATCTCACATGCCTTCACGCATCCTGGAGTCTCGCATGACTTCGTTCGCCAATTGTGCGCGGCCTTGCATCCAAATCTTGCATCTTGTCGAAGATTTCTACCAATGCGTGCCGACACGTGTCCACACGTATCGAATCTCAGCTACTCTCGGGATCTTCGCTAATACTTCCCACATCCCTCGCCTACTCCGCAAGTTTTTCGGGTCTTTACTTGCCTATTTACAAGACTTTGCCTTGTTCTCTCGTCAACATGCCTTCTTCGTACTGACTCATGTGTCAAGCATTGGCCAAGGTTCGCCAACACTCGCTCGATCTCGCAACTTGTACTTAGGGTTCTAACACCATCCTTATAGCTATATGTAACAAACGACTATAGGGTTAGTATCATAATTACCTAATCTAAAGCCATTTTATTGCTTTAGAACTTACAAAAAATGCTCACTTACACCAAGTACAACAATTGATAAGGCTCAACATAAGTCCTCATTGCAAGAATAGTATATCTCTATTAGTATTTATTAAAATTGTTTACAAATAGTAGCAATAAAGAAGAGAGTTAAAAGTAAGAATACATTGCAACTTGAAACTACAATATGAAATCAAAATAAAATATTTTACAATTGAAATGAGATAATATGATGCATCCTATAGCATCTATAATTATCAACTAGAGTACCTTGCAACTTTTTGATTAGCACTCTAGTGTTGCTCTTCCTAAGATGCTTGTCCTTCATTTTAAAATCTTCAAAAAATATATAAAAAATGTTAAAAGATTACAAATTTGACACAATATATTTCATTTATGGAATTTAAAATTTAAAAAATAAATTAGTACATGACTTAAATTTCTCAAGTTTTTCAAGTGTTTCTCCAAATTAGGCAGGTACTTTTAAAATCCTTAACCAGGACTTTGGCTATGATAGGAGTTATACAACTTTGAAATTGATTGAAAGCCACTGGTTAGTGCTAGAAACATATTTAAAAGCTACTATTGATGAAAACATCTTTAATAACCTTATATAGAATAGGAATCCAAAAGATTGAAATCAAGATTATATTCCAAAGTTTAACTCCTTTAAATTGGTAAGTAGGAATGTGTACAAAAACTTTGCTTGAGAGATGCCCTTAAACTTAAGAGGATTGTCATGTTTCGTTCTCACATTTGATAAATGTCGATGGGTAGTAGCATAACTATTGCATACGCTAAAAAGAATAAAATATAATGCAAGTTCCATCATCACTACATGATTCTAGGAGACATGAAATCACTAGAGAACTCCACACACGCACATATAATAGCTAGACAACAAGTCTAAAGTAATTCTAGTGTAACATAGTAGTGATACCTGTGATTGTTGAATTAGGGCAGGGATGCTAACAAGCAGTATTTAAGGAGTGGTGAGTGGAGAGATGAAAATAGATTTTAGGGTTTCCAAAGAAGTGATGACTTTTTTTTTAAAAAAAGAAGAAAGTTAGGGTATAAGTTAGATAAAATAAAGAGATGATTTTCCAATTAAAGTAAATAACCCTAATATATCTTATTGTTCCTTTATTTTAATGTTATATCCTCTCTTTCTCAAAAAGTTTTTATCAATTTTTTCTTTAATTGGCAATCTAATTTGTTCATGTCTTCAAATCAAATGTTCAAAATTAATTAATTAATTTAAATTAATGTCAACACATTTAAGTTATAAATGTTCAAAATTAATAAATTTAAATATACAAAATATAAATATAAATTATATAGATGACATAAAATTTAGTTTTTCTAGCCCAATTCAATTTGAAAGAATTCAACATGGTCTAAATATATTCTTGCTTTCGGCATCACAAAAATAACAAATCAATTGTAATTTGGTCTGTTTCTGTTCAAAAAGTTAGTAGTATAATTTGGTCTTGGATCTTTTTCTTCATTTCTTTCAGTTCGGTTCGGAATATCTAGAATCTATGTACAACCCTAATTGACCAATGCAGTATTTAGGCTTTGAACAGATGGGGAAAGTGATGTTGCTTGTAGTTCATGTCGAAACTTTTACTTCGATGCTCTTGAGTGTGCTAGATTATTTTCTTTGTTAAACTAAGGGAGGTTCCAATCTTGGTTTTGATGATAACAAAACATGAATCTTTCTAATGATTTAAGTTTTTAATGTAAGTTTCAAAGATATGTATGTTTGATTGATGAATTCAATGTGGAATGTTTAAGCTTCAAGGCTAGAATTGAAGATAATGGAAGCACAAGGAAAGTGGCAGCTTCAAGACCATATATTTGTAGTGTAGAACTTGTTTGTAAGTTCCATTTGAAGTTCAATTCATCAAAGGACTCTAAGTTAGCATTCACGGATTCATAAGTTTTAAAAAGTTGCATAAAACTTTCATCATATCGATCAATTTTGTTGTTTGAAGTTATAGAGTCAATTTGAACATTCATAATGCTTTGAAATACCTTTTAAAACTTTGTTGAAATTGTATTTGTTGCTAGGAAAATGCTTGGAAGGGTTTGGAACTTGATTTGTATCATTTTTATGAATTTTTAAGTGATTAACAATGGGTCATAACTGCTGTTGCATTTGATTTATAGGGATGTTGTAGTTTGGTGACTACAACAATAGTTGGCCACGAACACAGTGATAAACCCAGGAATTGCAGTTAATATATAACAGCTAGTTTTGTAGAAATTGCAGCTTTTGGTTTTTAATAACTTTTTAACCCTCTAATGGCTACTTCTCATTTCTAACGACTCTATTCACTTCTCAATACGATAAATAAGTGTTCTAGAGCTTTGATAATAATCTTTATGCAATTTAATTGAAGATTTGAGCTTACAAAGTCTCCTAGATCAAAGCTATAAAGTTCTTGTGTTCTTCATCTTTGGTATGGAACTTTGGTCTATGTGAAGAAACCAAAGGTTAGTTATTTCAAAGTTTTTAATTGTAAATGTTTTATTTTGAACACGAGAGACAATCTAGGTAAATTTGATGCGAAATTAGGAGAAGATATATTTGTAGGCTATTCCTTTATTAGAAGAGCCTATAGGATGTTTAACAAAAGGACTATGAGGATTGAAGAGATAATGCATATTGTTTTTGGTGAATCAAACCCATTTGATGCCAAGAAGAGTATTGATGATGTGGACATAGGCTTATTTAAGGATATGGAGAAACTAGGATTAGAAGAGCCAAAAGAGGAAGATGTAGAAAAACCCCCTTCAACTAGTGAACCATTAGTTGAACCAAATAGGTTCAAAGGAGAGATGATAGTTTACCTAAAGAGTGGAGGTTTAAGAAAGATTACCCCCCCTAACCAACCAAGTCATAGTTGATGTTGAAAGAGTAGTAGTCATTCGGTCTTATCTTGGAGATTTGACACATATAGCATTTATCTCCATCATAGAGCCAAAAACTATACATGAAGCTTTAGGTGATGAAAGTTGGATTTTGGCCATGAATGAGGGGTCAAAACAATTTGAAAGGAACAAAGTATGGATCTTAGTACCTAGGTCTAATGATCATCAAATTATTGGTACTAAATGAATGATTAGGAACAAATTGGATGAATTAGGTGACATTGTGAAAAATAAGGCTAGATTGGTAGTTAAGAGTTATAATCAAGAAGAAGGGATTGGTTTTGAGGAGACATTTACGTCGGTAGCTAGAGAGGTTTGGTATGGATCAAGCAAAGCAAAGGAAGCCCCATAATGTTACTACTAAGTTGAATAAGGATGAGGAAGCAAAGCCTATAGATTCCAAGTTGTATATAGGTATGATAAGTAGTTTGTTGTATCTTACCACTAGTAGACCCGATATATGTTTAGCGTGTGTTTATGTGTTAAGTTTCAATCAAGTCCTAGAGACTCATTTGTTAGCCGTTAAGAGGATTTTAAGGTATTTAGTTGGTATATTATCTTTAGGTTTATGATATCCTATAAATGCATCTATTGATCTAGTTGGCTATTCGGATGTTGATTATACCGGTAGTTTATTAGATTTTAAGAGGACATTTGACACTTGTCAATTCTTAGTAAATGCATTAGTTTCATGGTTTAGTGAGAAGTAAATTTCAATGGCTTTATCAACTAGCGAAGCAGAGTATATAGCGATTGATGGTTATTGTGCATAAGTACTTTGGCTTGGGTAACAATTTAGAGATTATAGCATAGAGGTTATAAAGATCTATTATGTGTAATAACATTAGTCATATACTTAACCAAAAATCCAATTTAACATTTAAGAATTAAGCATATTGAGATAAGATATCATTTTATAAGAGATTTTGTGCACAATGGTGATATAAAATTGGAGTTCGTAGATACACAATATTAATTGACCAATTTTTTTACTAAACCAATAAATGAGGAAAGATTTTTGCATAACTAGGAGAGCATTAAGAATGATTGATGGTAGTTGTTTATGAAAATGTATGTTTATGCATGTGTTTCAATGTTAATTTGTGCTTATATGTGATTTTTGCGACTTTAAATTTATGTTTTTGTATGTTTTTTTTTCATCATTGATTTATGTTTATGCATGTTTCCAAACTTTGGAAAAATTGAAAAATTGATTGTTATGCATATCTTTTAACTTGGAAATATTCTCCCTTGTAAAATTGATTAAAATTTTTTTTTGAATCTTTTTCATCTTTATGGCTTTTTGATGATGTCAAAAAGGGAGAGAGTTTATGTGATATTAGTATGTGAGTTGTGTGAAAAATATTTTTCAAATCATGTTTATGGTAGGGTTTTGCATTTCTAAGCATAATATGTGAATTATTGGCAATTTATATGATTTTTTTGGCATATTTTGTAATTTTAATGCATAATGTATGTTTTTCATGCTAAATTTGCATAATATGTGATTTTGTTGCAAAATATGCACATTTGATTTTGGAGCCCAAACATGCTTACTATGTATATTTAATGTAATATTTGCCTTTATGTTTCCTTTTTGAATTCTTGCTTCCAAATATATTAATGCATATATTTAGGGGGAGGTTGAGTTGTTTTAATGCATGAACTAAGGGAAAGCATTAACTATAATTGGTATTTTGAAAATATGTGATGTTTAGTTATATTTATATTGTGAAATAATTGTTTTGAAATGTGTTTTGTTTTTCCTACTATCACATGTTTTGTCATTATCAAAAAGGAAAAGGTTGTTGACTCAAGGAAGGTTTCAATCTTGGTTTTAATGATAATAAAACATGAATGTTTATGATGATTTAAGTTTTTATTATAAGTTTCAAAGATAATTATGTTTGATAGATGAATTCAATGTGAAATGTTTAAGTTTGAAGGTCAAAATTGAAGATCAAAATTGAAGATAATAGAAGCACAAGAAAAGTGGTAGCTTCGAGACCATGTATTTGTGCTTTAGAACTTGGTTTTAAGTTTCATTTGAAGTTCAGTTCATCAAAAGGCTCTAAGATAGCATTCATGCAAATATTAATTCAAAAAAATTGCATAAAACTTGAATAGGTCAATTTTGTTGTTTGAAGTTATAGAGTCAATTTAAACATTCAATCAATTTTGAAATATCTTTTAAAACTTTGTTGAAATTGCATTTGTTGTTAAGAAAATGCTTGAAAAGGTTTGGACCTTGGTTTCTATTAATTTTATGCATTTCTGGGTGATTAACGGCGGGTTACAATGGCTGTTGCATTTGATCAACGTCACTGTTGTAGTTTGGTGACTACAACGGTAGTTGGCCACCAAAAAAAATGGCACTATTGATAAACTCAAAAACTGCTCTAATGTCTAACAGCTAGTTTTCTAGAAATTGCAACTCTCAATTTTTAGCAACTTTTTATCCCTCTTAATGGCTATTTCTCATTTCTTATGACTCTATTGTCAAAGTTTATTACTCCTCTTGTTTCATTTTGGGTTTACTTGATTTTCTGGTGCTTCAAAATGTTTTTAGTTTGGTAAAACAGTCAAGAGTTTCATTGATCACACATTCGGATTTTTAGCCTCTTATTTCGTTGTTTTCAAGCTCTCAATGTCATATTTATCCAAGCTGCTCAAATTAGGTGCTTTTCATCTTATAAATCTGTTTCTGGTGCTTCAAACTTGTTACATTTTGTTTGTTTTAAGCTTTCAAAAATGTCATTGATCATTCATTTCGTTTTTAAAAGCATTGGAATCCTTTGTTTATTGAGATTTAAGTGAAACACCTCCATAGGTGTATTTTGTTACTACTAAAGGGGTTTCTTGATTTACGTGATTAGTTATTCCTGTAAAGGCTCCTCCCCTTTGCCTCAAAGAGAGTAGTTAAAGATTATTTTTCATCTTCCATGAAGAAGTTTGTGATTTGTACAGATTACTCTTCACCTAAGAAGAAGATTGTAGTTATTATAGTGAATTAATCAAATTTTTAATAAGTAGTTGGAGAGTGGATTATGCAATTGCTAGGGATTATTGAATCACTATAAATTTTGGTATATCCTCTCAATCCTACACTATTTTGTTATTGCTTATTTTGTTGCTTGATTGTTGCTTTTATTGTGATTGCATTTGCATAACATTCAAGATTGAATATTAGTTTAGTGATTGCATATATAATTAAATTGGTTTAAGTGGTTCAGTTTAATTAATTTAGAAAAATTCCCCCCTTCCTCTCTTTTCTTGAGTGCTTTTGGGACTTACACCCTTGATCACATAGCCTTCTACTTTTGACGTGTCTTACCTATTTGGTTGTATTATTTTGTTTTCCTGCTACACTCATTTTACCTCCTCTGTAAAGAGGAAAGGACTTTTATTTCAATTGGAGAAACCAAATGTTTCTCGGTTTTCTTTTATTCGCTTCTATGCAACCTTTCCTTTGGGCAGTTTATTTTGTAAGAGTTGTCAGCCTGATATGCATTATTGTATTTTATGTTTGTTATCATAGTCATAAATAATGCTAGTTGAAAACTTTCCCAGTATCTTTTCTAACTTTTTAGTTCTTTTAGTCCCATTGGCCTCTATCAAAGGAGAGCTGTTGTCAATTATCATCCTCCGGCATATATCTGATAACTCCCTATCTTCATTTACATGTCACACTCATAATTGGATATGCTCTTGTCGTTGTTGTTTTGTCAATGGTTTGATGATCCATTTTAGTTCTGATTAGAAGATTGTTGTTTTTCCCTTTCTCTCTTCATTTTACAGTCGATTCTTACAATGTCGAGGACCCTTTGCTAAAAGAAGGCATCCATTGGTGGACTCTACATTGGTATCAGAAATAAGAAGATGTCTTGAGGAGGGTATTGAATTTCAGGGAGAGTTGTTGAACTTTCGAAAAGATGGATCGCCACTTATGAACAGGTTGCGACTTACTCCCATATATGGAGATGATGATACGATAACTCATGTTATTGGAATCCAGTTTTTCACAGAAACAAATATCGATCTAGGCCCAGCACCTGGTTCTTCAATAAAAGAGGCTGTAATGATGGATAGGCTTCATTCTGGCTTTTCAACCTACCGTCATGTTCCTGTAGGTGACCGAAATGTGTCTCGTGGGGTTTGTGGGATCCTGCAATTGAGCGATGAAGTCCTGTCTCTTAAGATACTTTCGCGACTGACTCCAAGAGATATTGCTTCAGTTGGTTCAGTATGCAGGCGATTTTATGAGCTAACAAAGAATGAGGACCTTTGGAGAATGGTCTGCCAGAATGCTTGGGGCTGTGAAACAACTCGTGTTTTGGAAACTGTACCCGGTGCAAAAAGACTAGGATGGGGGCGGCTGGCAAGAGAGTTAACAACTCTTGAAGCAGCAGCATGGAGAAAGCTAACCGTTGGAGGTGCTGTTGAACCCTCCAGGTGCAATTTCAGTGCTTGTGCTGTCGGAAATAGGGTTGTCCTTTTTGGAGGGGAAGGTGTTAATATGCAACCAATGAATGACACCTTTGTGTTGGATCTGAACTCCAGCAACCCAGAGTGGCAACATGTCCAAGTGAGCTCACCTCCTCCTGGACGCTGGGGTCATACACTATCTTGTGTTAATGGGTCTAATTTGGTGGTGTTTGGAGGTTGTGGAAGGCAAGGCTTGCTTAATGATGTTTTTATTTTGGATTTGGATGCTAAACCTCCTACCTGGCGTGAGATTCCTGCTTCTGGATTAGCCCCGCCACTTCCTCGATCATGGCATAGCTCCTGCACACTTGATGGCACCAAGTTAATTGTTTCTGGTGGATGTGCAGATTCTGGAGTTCTTCTTAGTGACACATTCCTACTTGATCTGTCAATGGAGAAACCTGTCTGGAGAGAGATACCAGTGGCATGGACACCTCCTTCTCGACTAGGTCATACTTTATCAGTTTACGGTGGCAGGAAAATATTGATGTTTGGAGGTTTAGCTAAGAGTGGTCCCCTTCGCTTCCGTTCCAGCGATGTGTTCACTATGGATCTAAGTGAGGATGAACCATGTTGGAGGTGTGTGACTGGGAGTGGAATGCCTGGTGCTGGAAACCCAGGGGGTGTGGCTCCACCTCCAAGACTTGATCATGTAGCTGTGAGCCTACCAGGTGGTAGAATCCTCATCTTTGGCGGCTCCGTTGCTGGTCTTCACTCTGCCTCTCAACTCTATCTTCTGGATCCAACTGATGAGAAACCTACATGGAGAATCCTAAATGTACCTGGGCGACCACCAAGGTTTGCTTGGGGACATAGTACCTGTGTTGTTGGGGGTACAAGGGCTATAGTCCTTGGTGGTCAAACTGGGGAGGAGTGGATGCTAAGCGAACTCCATGAGCTGTCCTTGGCGAGTTCAGTTATCTGACTAGACAAAGATTGGGGAAACGGAAAACCTCTAGATATGGGGATAACTAGCAAACTAAATTGGGACTGTTGTTTGATTCACCAAGAAACTCTTTGACTAGAAGATATGTTGCTCTAGCGTCTAGTACGACCCTTTTGTGATAGGCTAATGCATTTTCTTGTACAAGGTAGTTCTGGCACGGGATGGCTATTCATAAGGTGACATGGGACTCGTGTGCTTCTCTTTTCTTCTTCTTTTCTTTTTTTTTTTTTTCAATGAGGTTTGCAGCAGTGAAACTACCTTTTGTCGTGCTATCAGACAATTCTTCCATGTTAGATTTAGTAATAACTAGTAAATTAGATATCAGTACATATTAGGTTTTAAGTTTATATCATGTCCCTGCTTATGTTGAAACTGAGTTATGTAAAGTCTTTCCTTCTCCAAAAGACAAAAAAGGAAAAAGAAGAGAAAACATGGAGATAGAATGTTTATATTCAGTACACTTGTACACTTTTTTTATTGCTCTTGAATGTATCATACCAGTGACCTCAACATGAAGGTCTGATGTTTCCTATATGCTGCTGCTGCTGCCAGTGCCTTATCGATCAATTTGAATTTAGCAGTCGTTGACACAATCAACGTTGGGAATCGACATTTAAAAGGGATGCAAGGATTGTGCTTTTAACAAAAAAGAAGCTGCGTGAAAGACAGATTTTCTCTACACGTGGAGTCCCAGTCTTCCTGATGATATGGTCAAATTCTTTGTGGGTTAGAAAAGGGCAACCTGCCTCCTCTTCCCTTAAATAGAATTATAAAAATACATTTTTAACGATATTTATTATGAATTTATTTTAGTAAAAAAAACCTTAAATTGATTTTAAAATATCAAAATAAGTTTATTTATCCAATGGCTCTTTTCCGGAGCCATTGAATACAAATTCAAGCGCTTGGACACTAGTCCTATTAAAACAAAAGAAGGGTCCTTTTATAGATGAAGCAAAGGCACGTTAATGGAGCTAAAACATTCCAAGAACAAACTAAAAAATGTAACTGAAAAGTAAAAAGTGTTTGGGCTAACCGAAGACAAGGATCTATCTTGATAAACATATGGAGATCTTCCCCAATCTGAACTGATACACACGTGCAGATTCTTCACAATCTCACCACAATTGTTATGATTTGTATTTATCATTATCTTGTATTCCATTTGATTTTATTTGCTGTATCTTATCTGGTATTATCTCAACAACTTAGATATCATAAGCCTTGTATAAATACGGTGTAAAACTATTCAATCAATATACAAGAAAACAACACATTTACATATCCATTCTATCCTTCTCTGTTATTATCTTTCATGGTATCAGAGCCCATACACTAATCATCTCCTAAATCACACGCAATTTGCATTCACTTTCTACAACTAGTATTTTCATCAAACACCTATCCTGCCTATCAACTTACCACAACCAAAAACACATAACAACATTGCACATGCTATACACCTAATCCAGAACTTGCAAAACCGACATACACCTTAAATGGCAGACATCAATTCCCCCACTTTACCATTCAATCAGATCACCAATTTCCTCACTACACAATTGAATTCAACAAATTACCTCATTTGGCGAAACCAAGTCCATGCCATCCTCACCACTTCTGACCTTGTTGGATACATTGATGGCTCCATAACACCACCGGATGATGACTCTCCAAACTTCACCAAATGGCAAAAGTTTGACAAGCTGGTATACTGCTTCCTTACTGCTTCTCTAACTAGCTCTATTGCTAGGCTTGCAATCGGCTGTACCACAACGTGGGATCTTTGGGTTGGCCTGGAAAGCCACTTTATGTAGCAATCTAACTCACAACAATCCCTACTCCAGCGCCAACTCCATACACTGAAGAAAGGACCAAATTCCATCATTGACTTCCTTGCCTCCGTCTCTGCCACTGCGGACGAGCTCGCTGCCATTGGTGACAAAATTTCTGATGCAGATCTAGTACTTCTCACCCTGAATGGACTACCGTCGGAATATGAGTCCTTTATCACGACCATAGAATGCTGAGAATCTCCAATCTCTTTCGGCGAGCTCAGAGCGAAACTCCTCATTCACAAACAGAGGTTACTCTCCTTTTACTCTTCCCCTCCCTCCGACTCAGCATTTGTTGTCTCCTACACAGGTCACAGGTCCTCTCCCTTCAATGGATGCGGCGGCACCAGAGGGCGTCAGGGCAGGGGACGCTCTGGCTTTAACCTTATCGTTCGAGCATCATATTCGTCCAGGCCGCTTGGATTGTCCTCCTTTCCTGCAAATGGGCCAAACCCGCACCTCTCCTCTAATGGGCCAGCTCCTTATCCTCACAATTTCCAGGCCCACCAGTCTCAAGACCCAGCCCAACCTCATTACTTCCAACAGTCCACTACCCACAACAAATCACCTCGATGCCAAATTTGCTGGAAATGGGGCCACAT
>JAOXYD010000135.1:11132235-11151927 GCA_028565735.1 Pinacopodium congolense
GAGAAAGGAAAAGAAGTTTATACTATTGTATTGGATAATAAATTTTGGGATGCATGCTTGAGTGTTGTGAAGATCGTTGCTCCATTGATAAGATTTTTTAGGATTGTTGATTCAGATAAGAAGCCATCTTTAAGTTATATATATGATGGTATGTATAGGGTAAACAATTATGAATATTTTCAAAGGGAATGAAAAATTATACAAGCCTTATACAAAAATTATTGATAAATGATGGAATAAGCATCTTACTCAAAGAATCTATTTATTAGCTTATTTTATCAATCCTTATTGTTTATTTGGGGAAGATGTATGCACAAATGTAGTAATGAATGGTATTTTTGATGTGATTGAGTGCAAAGGTATGTTTTTTTTTCTAGAAGAACAATCAAAAGCATTAAAAGAAATCAAATTATGTCATGAAAGTTCAGAAAGTTTTGCCAGACTATCTGCAAAGAGGGAACATATCATGAAAAAAATGCAGCCTGGTAAGTTTTCATAATTTAAGTTTTATTTGATTTCTATAAATTTTAATATTTTTCTTATAACTTTTAATTTAAAATTTAGATTAGTGGTGGAGATTGTTTGGTGAAAGTGATCCAACTTTAAGAAATCTTACCATTAGGTTACTCAGTCAAACGACTTCTACATTAGGCTATGAACGTAATTGGAGAGTTTATGAACGCATGCATACCAAAAAAGAGAAATTGTTTGGAGCATCAAAGACCCAATGACCTTGTTTATGTTACTTATAATCTGAAGATGAAGAACATGTATTTTCTTGATTAAATTTGTTTTTTAAGTAATTATACTTTTAATTATTATTATTTTTTATTTTTTATTTAGATCACTTAATAAGAAGAGAATATATGATCCAATTGATATTGATTGCATTGCATATACTGATTTTTAAATCAAAGAAGAATAATCATCGCTTGATCTTGATTATAATGAATTTGAAAGTGCGGTTTATGAAGATAATGCATTTATTACGACAAATGAATTAGGCACATCTACTAATGATAAGTTGATATCTTATTTTTAAAATCTATGTTATTTTAGAAAATAATTTTGTACATTACTAATATATAATTTATTTAATTGTAGCCAAAGATGTTAATACAAATACGTTAGATGAAAGCACAATTTACGACTCTTTACATAGCATTGGAGAATTTAGAATTCTTGATGAAGACACAACCTCCTTCAGAAACACAATCTTGATTTTTGCTATTGTTTTAATTTCTTATGTTAGATTCAATTGAAGTTAAAATTATTATTATTATTAATTACACATTAATAAACATTGATGTTTTATTTTTATTTTAATTATACATTCAATTTTTACCATATATTTGTACTTTTTATAATTTTTATAATTTATAATTTTATACAGGTTCAAAACCGGTTTAATAATGGTCTGATACTGGTCGAATATCTAAACCTTAAACTCCTCTTTTCACTGATTCGATGTCTGGTCTGGTTTTGTAAACATTGATTTTAGTACCTGTTGATATATTTCCAAATGTCACTTGCTCTCCACTTACTACAACTTGCTCCAACTTATCCTAGACATATATAAGAAGACTCCGAGATCAATTTTAAGGCAATTAACTAGGATTAGAGAGGAGAATTCATATCAAAACCATATTTCTCTTTTCTTTCTTTAGTTTTTAGGTTTTTTTTTCTTTTTCTTTTCTAGCCTCTGTAGATTGTAATTTCAAGTTGTTTTTAGGATTCAAGGGAGATCATAAATGTGATTAGAAGCTATCTATCAATTTGTATCATCATTTGGTACTTCTTATACATCAAATCTCGTATTTTGTACTTCTTTGTTCATATTTATACAAGAACTTGGGCTATCTTCTTTTAATCCAAATTTTTTAGTTTATTTATGATGTTTTATGCTAAATTATAGCTAATGAAAAGTTCTTAAATTCCTTGAGTGGATATTTATCATATAATTGGATGATAATATTTGTTTATATGAGATCATAAATCATATCTTCACTTGATCACTTAGGATATAAGCTTAGATGATTAAGTAGAAGACCATTAATTAATTCATTGGAAAAGTCCGTAAACAATATGATTTTAATCAACACATAACCATTGATTGGTTATATCATGAGAGTACTAATCTTGAATATGATTTTTAGGATTAGAACTTCTTAAACTTTAAGCCTACGTCCTATTGATTTATGAGTGGACCAAACTATAAACTAGGAAAGTTAAAGAAGAGGCAATGACTTGACTATAGCTTTGTCTTGATTTAGTGAAGGCCTTAAATTAGAAATTTCAGTCCATTTCATAACTTACTTAAGTCAGTTAGGCCTAGTCTTTAGCAAATTAATCATTTGGTAATCTTTAGATCACTTGGAATGTAATTGCAAAGTTGGAATTTTTTAGGTTTGTTTTAGTTTAACTAACCCTTAGTTTTAACCCTTGAGTTTCCTTATATAATTGCAATCCAATTGTCTTAGTTATATAAATTAGTTCTCTGTAGATTCGACATTCCAAAGTCTTAAATGTACTCCACTTTATTACTTGCGACTGGTATACTACCGTTTTGTTAATTTGGAATTAAATTGTAATTGCATGTGAATTTATTAATTAATTTAAGGATAATTAGTGATACCAAATCAACATCAGCAAGTTTTTAGCGTTGTTGCCAGGGAACTGAATATTGTGTGATATTAGGAAAACATTGGTGTCAATTACTCTAGAATGTATATATTGTTTATATTATGTGCTTTGCTTTTTCTTGCTTATTTTTTGTGGTCTTTGATTTTATGTTTCTTGTTTGTTTAGTTTATGTGTTGAAGCATCTTTTAGTGCCTAGTTTCTAGTCATTGAAAAGATGTGGAGGCAATATGATCATTAGCAAAATCGCCAATGGTATGAGCCAAAAGAATCTAGTCGATGGGCAAACCACAATACATATCATGAATACTATATGTTTAATCATTCATCCTCTTACTCTGATTATGTATGGCACAATTCATTTTCTAATGAACCATCTTTTACTCTAGGACAATCATTTCATTTTCAAAGTCATCATGAACTAAATTACAAGCCGCCTTATAAACCTTCTTTTAATCATAAGTCTAGAATTGCAACATTAATTGAAATAAAGGATTTAATTATGGAATTTAGAAAAATGCAATCACTTATTCAAGACAGTGGAACTAAGGATAAAGTTCTTTTAGAAATGCAAATAGAGTTCAAAATGGAGCAGTTAGAAAGATCAATTAGATAATATTATTCATGTCAGTTGCATGAGTCCCCCCTATTAGAGTCAAGTAGGTTAGCCGCTTTGAATATGCATAATGTTACTCAAGAGTTTTCAAATTCTTTTGAACATAATGTTCATGATAGTTTTGAGTGCATTAATAATGAAAAAGCTCTTGAAACTAATGAAATTGTGAGTGCATCAATAGATGAGTCTATGGTTAACTTTGTTAGTGTTAATGAAGCACATATTTGTGAATTAAAAAACCATGACTTAGAGACTTTGAATTTTCAACAAGATGATATGTATGTCATTAATGACTTAAATGAAGATGAAGAAGAATTTGAAATTGAATAAAAGGAGTTGCATAAACCAATTAATGATGTGCTTAATCCGAATGATGAATTGATGAATATTGAAGTATCAGTTGAGTACATTGATTTTCTAGATGTGTCTACTTTTAATCCTAGGCTAAAGGTAGTTATGCTTACACATTTACCATGATACTCTGTTCAAGATATAAGGTTATGCATTATTTGTCTTCCACTGTACGATTTATGTTGCATTTTATCACCTAATGAAAGGTGTAAGAACTCGTGGGAATTTAGCTTCCCCATCTCCAAAGCATAAAGCTAATTAATTAGATGTAGAGTTAGAGTTAAGGAATTTGCCAACCATAGTAGTAGGTTTTAGTGTGTTGTGTGTGCTTTTCTTTTGTTTCCTTTTTGTGTTCCTTGTTATTCTCTGCTCATAGTTACTTTTTGGAGCATGGTTGCTTTATTTGGTTTCTGGTGCTTTGATTCTTTTTTGTTAGATTTGCAAGTATTGTCTTTAATCTCTACTATTTCAGGGAGCAAGTTTTCAAATGCACTTTCACTGGCCCTTCAAGTGATATTATCTTCATTTCGAGTGCTTTCTACTCCTTATCCTCATTTTTGTGCTTTTATGTTACTTTTATGAACATTGAGGACAATGTTCAATTTAAGTTTGGGGGAGGGAATAGATGATCACACTTATGATTGATTTGGCCTAAAGTATGTCAATTTATCATCTTTTTCAATATAATATATAATTTGTGAGTTTTTTTTATTTTTATGCATGTCATTGAACATTTTTCCTTTTGTTTTCATTTATTATACCCCTTTTAGATGCTATATGGTTGATTAGATATGATAAAGATCCAATGGTTTTAAATTACTTCATGTTTTGGATTATAACATCTTGTGATCATTATGAACCCTATGTTTAAAATGCATAGTTCTAAATGTGCTTTCTTTTAAAATATCATTTCATCTTGATATAATTTGAAAAGAAAAGAAGGAAAAAGATGAAAAAAAAAAGAAAAAGACAAGAAAAAGAAGTAATAAGTGAGCTAGTTCTATTTACTCTGCTAGCTTTAAACCAATTGGTTGAAGTTTATGAGTTGAGTTAGTAGCCAGTTGATATAAGGATGTTTGATTTTTCTGAAAGATGATACATCTTGCTTTAGCACTATTCTTTTTGCTCGTAGAGTTTGAAGTGTGATTTAGATTGAATTTGAATAAATAAGAAGTAATTTAAGGTTGTTTGTGATATGCTTAATTAGCTTTATATCATGTTTTAGGTGCATAATGTTTGAAAACCCAAGGAAATTTGTCCATTGATTGTGGTTAATAAGTTGGAAAAGTTTGCCTCAATTTAATGTCTTGTTGAACTTGATGATCGAGTGACTTGCTTGAGGATAAGCAAAAGCTAAATGTGGGGAAATTGATAGGCTTTGATTTCATTACATATTTATATCTATTTCATGCCAATTTTATGTACAATTGCTTCCAATTTATTGTTAAAGTGTTTAGTTATGTTTATAAATGATGTGCAATGTAAATAGAAGCCAAAAAGTGGAGAAAAGGTTAAAAATTAAGCAAAAATGTCATTCTATAGAACTAAAACGATGACCTCGGCAGCTCGCCATTGTGCTCATCCAACCTGCCATTATGCTCTCAAAGTAGGGGACCTAAACAGTGCCTTTATAGCCAGTCGTTATGGCTTTTTAAGTGTCGTTTTAGTACCTGTCGAGATATTTCTAGCCGCCACTTACTTTCCACTTATTATAACTTGTTCCAGCTTATCCTAGACATATATAAGAAGGCTTAGAGATCAATTTTAAGGCAATTAACTCAGATTAGAGAGGATACTTCATATCAAAACCAGATTTCTCTTTTCTTTCCTTAGTTTTTAGGTTTTTTCTTTTCTTTTTCTTTTACAGCCTTTTTAGATTGTAATTTCAAGATTTTTTGAGGATTCAAGGGAGTTCATAGATGTTATTGGAGGCTGTCTATCAATTTGTATCATCATTTGATGCTTAATCTCTTATTTTGTACTTCTTTGTTCATATTTATGCAAGAACTTGGGCTGTCTTCTTTTGATCTAAATTTTCTTATTTATTTATGATGTTTTGAGCTAAATTATATCTAATGAATGGTTCTTAAATGCCTTAAGTGGATATTTATCATATAATTGGATGATAATCTTTGTTTATGTGAGATCTTAAAGCATATCTTAGCTTGATCACTTAGGATACGAGCTTAGATGATTAAGTAGAGGACCAATCACTTGATTCATTTCAATAATTAGTAAACAACAATATTTTAATCAATACATAACCATTGATTAGTTATATCATGAGGTTACTAATCTTAAATATGGTTTTTAGGATTAGAACTTCTTAAACTTTAAGCCTGCTTCCTATTAATTTATGAGTGGACCAAACTATAAACTAGGAAAGTTAGAGAAAAGGCAATAACTTGACCATAGCTTTGTCTTGATTTAGTGAAGGCCCTAAATTAGAAATTCCAATTCCAATCCTTTTTATAACTTACTTAAGTCAATTAGGCCTAGTCCTTAGCAAATTAATCATTTGGTAGTCCTCAGATCACTTGGAATGCAATTGCAAAGTTGGAAGTTTTTAAGTTTGTTTTAGTTTAACTAACCCTTAGTTTTAAGCCATGAGTTCCCTTAGATAATTATAATCCATTTACCTTTGTATTCATACAAGTCAGTTCTCTGTGGGTTCAACATTCCCGAGTCTTAAATGTGCTCTACTTTATTACTTATGACTAGTATACCTCTATTATGTTTATTTAAATTTGAATTGGAATTGCATGCGAATTTATTGATTAATTTGAGGAAAATCAGTGATATCAAATCAATATAGCAACAAGGTATGGAGGAAGAAGAACTTATTGGCCAACATTACATTGCTAAGTATCACGAATAATAATATCATGTGTGAGTTCTGTAAATATGACACTACAAAGGATACGTAGTCCGCATTGGTTGCACGTTTTAGTGGTGCCTTAATGACTAAAAATAAGTTTCTCACAATAAATTTTGACTCATATAAGAAGTGACTAGATCGCACAATGCAAAAGCATCTATGGCATATGTTAAACATGATAAATGAGCTGTGAGATATTGGTTATGAACTCACAAATGAGCAACAGATGCAAGCTGTGATTCATCCCTTACCTCAGATTTGAGAGCGTATAAAGATGCTTCTAACTTATAATAAGAGAATTAAGACAATGGAAGATGCTACGAGGCATATTATTTTAGAGTAAGAGTATCTTAAAGCCTTAAAGTTATCTTCTGAGGTATATGCAGTCGGTTTTACCTCACATAGAGCTATAAATTAGAAAAAAAAACATTATAATGGACTTAAGTGAAACAAGAATAAAAGATTCAATTACTCTACTTAAGAATTCAAAAAGGTCAAATGGAACCAAAGTGGAAAGGGAAAACATCCCTTCAAGAAGAATAATATAAAATGAGTAAAGAACTATAACTATGACAATAAAGGTCATTTTGCTCAAAATTATATCGATTTAAAAAAGGTACAATATTATAGTACAAACGTTTGTTCAATGAATGTTTCTTGTTTTGTTTTTCTAATTAAATCATATCATTTTAGACTTAAGAGCAACACAACATGTAGCAAAGGATGGAGATACTTTCGTTAAGTTTCACAAAATCCCATATATAAGTTGTTGGCTTTATGTAGTTAAAAATTCCAAAGTTGCTGCATGAGGGTTGGCAAATGTAAATTAGACCTGCATGGTCGACAACCCCTCATCCTACATGAAGTATTATATGCTCCACAAATTCATAAAAATCTTTTATCTATGTTAATGTTGGCTAGATTTGGTTTTGATGTAAATTTCCACAATGATGGAATAAACTTATATCTTGAATTTATTGATTACGATCATGGTTTTATGTATGATAGTTTTATTATATTAAACATTATGAATAAAAATAATATTATTATTTATTCATTATTTACATCTAATAATGCAACTTTATGGCATGTTGTACTATATCGTATTGGTTAAAATCAAATAAATAGATTGGCTAAAGAAGAACTTTTAAGTAATTTGATTGAATAGATCTACCTACATATAAACTTTGTCTACTTGGTAAAATGACATGAAAGCCATTCGAAAAGGGAACACGAGCTCTATATCCATTACAATTAGTCCACTATAACATCTATGATCCAATGAATGTAAGGGGAAGACATGGGGTAGTGTATTTCATCTCTTTTATATATGACTATATTTAGTATGATTATGTATATTTAGTATGATTAGGTCTATTTGATTTCTCATAAGTCAGAAGCATTAGATTGTTTCATAAAGTATATGAATTTGGTTCAGAATCAATTAGATAAGAAAATAAATGCATTACAAACTAATCGAGGACAAGAATGCTTGTTTGAAAAGCTTAAGGCTTTATGTGATAAAAAACGAATAGATACATAATTAAATATTCCTAGAACCCAACAAAAAAAATGGCATCACTAAAAAGAAAAAAATAAGATGCTATTGAAAATGATTAGGTCTATGATGGCATAAGAAAATTTACCAATCACTTTTTGAGGTGATGCATTACTTATAACCACTTATATACTTAATCGTATGCGTACAAAAATTAGTTACAAATACACCATATGAGTTATGGACTAGTAAAAGACCTAATATGTTAAGTCTCAGACCTTGGGGGTGTGTTGCTTATGTCCATGATCTCTATCACAAATATGAGAAATTAGGCCTAATAGAGAAGAAAAGTATCTTTATTAAGTACTCAGAACACTCAATAGCATATGTGTTTATTGGTGAATAAGGTAATAAAAAAGTAACTGAATTTGAATCATGAGATATAACCTTCATAGAGAATGTTTTCCCGAAGTAAGGTGAAATAGGAAAAGACTTATTTTTATATGAGAATTTTGATCAACATGATTATGTTATAAAGAATCAAGAAGATGAACTTCAACTGAGTGGGGGTAATTTTATTGAAGATTTATCAATGATGACTAATCTAAGTGGGAGGAATAAGATGAATCATGAATCTGCTTCTGATAAACCTCATTTAACGCATAGTAAACGAGGAATCATTCCTTAACTTCATTTTAAGAACAAATGAGAAATTAATATGATTATCCTATAAGAAGATGATGAGCTAAGAAATGTAAACGAGGGTTTTACTAATCCTGCTAAAGAAGAATGGATGAAAACAATGAAAGAAGAAATGAATTCTTTAAGCTCTAACTAAGTATGGGACTTGCTTAAACTCCCTGAAGGGAGAAAAGCTATATAGAATGAATTGGTTCTCAAAATAAAATAGAAAGTTGATAGCAATATCAAAAGATACACGTCACATTTTATACCAAAAAGATATACACTACAGGAAGAAGTTGATTATAAGGAAACTTTTTCACACATTGTGAAGTTTGCTTAATCCATCTTATTCTAATTATAGTAGCCAGTATGGATCTTGAATTACATCAAATAGATGTAAAGACTTCTTTACTCAATGAAGAATTAGAAGAACAAATCGATATGGAATACCTAAAGGTTTTATTAAGACAAGCAAAAAAAATAAAGTATATTGATTATTCAAGTTGAATTATGGCCTGAAGTAGTCTTCAAGAAAATAGTACATTTGTTTTCATAACGTAATATTTTGTATGATTTTTAGATGATCAATGAGGACCATTGTGTATATATCAAGAGATTTAAAAATAAATTTGGAATTTTATCTGTATACATTGATGATATATTTACTACTTATAATGACTGTGTGTTAATTAGGCAAATCAAAGATTGGTTATCATCTGAATTTTAAATAAAAGACATAGGTGAAGTTACATATATCCTTAGAGTTAGGATTTTAAGAGAATGTTCGAAGAGATTGTTATTGTTTTCTCAAGCAATGTGCATTTAAAGAATTCTTGAACAATTTCGTATGTAAGATTCTGAACAAATTAATAATCCTGTTGCTAACGGTGAAGGCATCAGTAAGAGAAATTGTCCGACAATACCACAAGAAAGGGAATAAATAAAGAAAGTTCCTTACTTCAGTGTAGTTAGAAATCTCATGTATGTAATGATGTATACAAGATCAAATATTTGTTATGTTGTTGGGATGATGGGTAAATATTATTCAAATCCAAGACAAGCACATTGCGAGCCAGTACAGAGAATGTTAAGGTATCTAAAAGGTACAACAGACTATGCATTATATTATCAAGAAAATGACCTACATATACAAAAGTATACATATGCTAATTAGGGAGGAAATTTAGACGAAAGGAAATCTACCTTTAGGTATTTTTTTCTTATTGAATAGTAAAGCAATATCATGAAAAAGTAAAAAACAATCCTACATTGCATTGTTCACAATAGAAGTTGAATTCATAGCATTCTCAATTATAGTAAAAAACAATCCTACGTTGCAATGTCTACTATAGAAGCTGAATTCATAACATTCTCAGTTATAGTGTAATAGGCTATATGGCTTCATTAATTCTTGGTTTATTTGAGAATTATTAAAAGCAAAATTGATCCATTAACTTTCAGTTATGATAGTTAAACAATGATTACTTATGCTAACGACTTCTAGTTTCATTATAAAACCAAGCACATAGATATCAAGTAAAATTATGTCAAAGATATAGTTGCATGAGGAGAAGTAACCATTAAGTATATATTTACACAAGATAAGATGGTAAACTCAATGATAAAGCCAATTTCTCAAAAAGCATGTATTAGGCATGTAAAGTCACTAAGCCTACATAGATATTGAAATATAATGATAAACATTTCTTTGTGTATGTTCACTTATTGTAATGTCATATTCGAAGGTAAATGTATGATGGAGATTATATATTGTGTAACACTTGACTCTGAAATATATTTATTTTGTATAAATATGTTTTATGGATGAATTAAAAGTACATGAGACAGATTAAAGATTAGCCCTATCACATGGGCAATCACCTCTAATGTTTATGATTACTTGAGATGAAGCAAGTTTAAAGTTTATTATCCAAGTGATAATTGAGAACGAGAAACTTAAATTACAAATGTCATATTAGGGAATTATTTCGAAGTGATTAAATTATCATTATATCTGTCTGAAGATGCTAGATGCAAGTTCTGAAAAGTTTTTAGAGTAAACAAGTGAACTTAAGTTAAATATTCAGTATGTTTGAACTATTATCTGGACAGTATTTCTTGAATAAAAGACATTCAAGTTAAATAAAATAAGAAAATATCGTAACGCATGATTCATACTATGTGTGAAAAATGATCATGAAAGGGATTAACATAAGTGTCAAGATCTCAACTTACATTATATAAGATCCTAGAGGTTGAAAGAACATTGATGAGTCAAGAGTGACAAAATTTGTAAGGTGTTTATGTAATAAATGTATTTGTGAAGAGAAGTTTGAAAAGAAGAAAAATGAAGTTTGTGAAGAAGAAGAATTGAATGAAAATTTTGTAAGGAGTTATTCCTGAGCCTTGTGAAAAAAAAAAAAAAAGAGAGCACTGAGAGGTTATCCTTAAACCTTAGAAGAAGGAGGGTTTAAGAGGTTATTCTTAAGCCTAAAAAAAGAAGAGCAAAAAGCATCATTTTAATCCTAAGTTTTTCATTAATGTTTAGGTCAGACCTTAATATTTCACAATATTTAAGTTGGACTTTAATGCTTTAGAAACTTTTAAAAAGAACTCTAACGTTTCTAAAATGTTTAAAAATAAACCTATTTGTTTTTGCCATTAAATGAACATTAACTCACTCATGGTAATACCACCTGTCCTAATATTATTGGCCAAAAGGATTAGTGGCTCCCACAACTGCACAAAATCTTTTTTTACTTAGGACACGTGATATTTATTTATAAAAGAGGTACTTAATATTTTGAAAGTTAAAATGGAATAATAAAACTCAAGAATGACTCCTATAACTTCCACCTACTACCTGATTCTTAAGATCTAGTTCCAATTTTCCTAGATTTAATACTACTGACAGATCTCACAACATATGAGATAGTAAGAATGGTCCATACCTAAAAGAAATTTCTTGTAATGGAAATAAAATAAAGAAAATGTTTAATGGTACAATAAAATTATTTAAATTATTTTTAATATATTTTATATTTTATTAATATATAAAATAATTTAAATATTTTTATTTATAATAATTGTGAATGATGAAAGAAAATGATATAATTGAGTAAAGAAATTGTTTAATTATACAATAAAATTATTTAAATTATTTTTAACATATTTTATAATTTGTTAATATATATAATAGTTTAAATATTTTTATTTATAATAATTGCTAATGATAAAAGAACTCGATATAATTAAGTTTATAAAATAACTAATTAGTATTATTTTTCTAATATATACATATATATATATATATAATTTATTTCATTACAAATCTTAAGGGTCAACCACATAAATCTTGGACTGTAAACATTGACTTTTATTTTTCTGTTTACAAATTTGTAAAAACATAATTTAAAGCTTATTATTTCTTTGATGTTTAATAGCCACTGGTAATGAATTGTAGGAGACAAGTTGTGTGCACTTAATGGTTATGAAGAGTGATACCCATATGGTGGTAGTGACTGGTTCGAAAAAATTTTAACAAAAGAGAATAAAAATCACATGTCCCAAGTAAAAGAAAAAAAGAGAGTCTATGTACAATTGTGGAACCCATAACATTAGAACAGGTGGTATTACTATGTGTGAGTTAACTCTTCATTTAATGCCAAAAATAGAACAGGGTTATTTTTAAACATTTCAAAATTGTTATGATTCTTTTTAAACATTTCTAAAATGTTAAGATCTGACCTGAATATTGTGAAACGTTAAGGTTTGACCTTAATATTAGCGAAAACCTTAGGGTTAACATAATACTTTTTGTCAAAAAGAAGAGAATGGTTATTATTTAGTTATTAAAAGGAAGGAAAGGTTATTATTAAACCTTGAAAAAAGATTTGTAAATTAGCATTATATTTTCTTAGATTATAGGGAAAATTCTCAACAGAGTTTGTTGGGGACTAGATGTAGGAGAAAGTAGACATTTTTTAACTAATATAAATCAATTATGTCTTTCTTCCCTTACTCTTTTGCATTTATGTATTTAATTTATATTGTTGTTTAAATTATTTATTAAATTATTAATCACCTTCCGCTTAATTATTTGTTTAGTTTAGTGAATTAGGAGTAAGTTATAATATTGTTTAGCTTTTCGTGTAATTTAATAATTTGGTGAACTTAGGTTAAATAACTTAGAAGAAAATTTTAAAGCCTTTAATTTATCCCCCTCTTAGGTGCTATAGAGATTAACAATGAGGATTTAACAGTAGCATTGTGGACTACATTACTGTATACAAAGTCTACCTATGGTAGTGTAAGATCCCACTATTTAGTCTTTATCTCTATAAATATTATGAATCAAATTCTCTAACGTCCTATTTATTGCTTTAATTTTCCCATCAATTTATAGGTAGACTGTGCTCCTAAAGTTTAGAGAAGAATTAAACAACTTTTATAAAGTACATAAAAAGTAGCTAAGAAACTTACTATCACATTTTAAAATCATCATCTTTGGCATTTGATATAGATAAACAAAGTTTTTAAAGAATAATTTGACAATTCCCACCACATCAAAAATTTTCTTATTAGAAATAAAATGAGTCATTTATGACAAAATCCCAAAGAAAGATCTATAAAGAGGTCCTCCCATGTCTTTGATACTGGCAAAGGCATATATAAACCTTTATTTTTAGATTGCCCCTTTACCTTATATAAGTAAAACAATTCTTTACAAATCTACATGCATTTCTTTTCAACTATGGACAATAAAATTATTCATTTACCGTTACCAATGTTTTATCATCCTTCAGATGGTTTGCTAAACTGCCACTACGCAAATCTCAAATCATCTATTACGTTAAGGACGTGTTAGGGAAGTATAGCTAATTCTTGTGTAATAGAAACCCATCATTTAAATTAAACTCATCAACAAATTGAGTACCTATAACTTTGCTCCAAATCTCTGCAAAGTACTTATCGTACTCATAATTTCCCTTCAATTGCTTAAATCCTAAGATCTCATTGATTACAGTAAGTAATAGGAATGTTCTCCTACTAAGTGCATCAGCTATACAGTTTTGGACTCCTGATTTGTGTCTTAGTTTGATTGGGAAATTTTTCAAGAATTGAATCCACCTCACATCCATATCACTATTGATCCTCTTCTCACTACTCAAAAACTTTAGAATCTCATGATCTAAATACAATACAAATTCCTTAGTAATCAAATAGTATTTCTAACTTATATCTCACTATAATCTAGTTGATGGCTCTATTATCAATGCACATCATGTAACCATATCCTTCTTCAAAGTAAAAAATGTTGGAATTACACAAGGACTCATGCTCTCCTATGTAAGCCCTTTCATAGTAGTTCTTCTACTTTCTCCTTCAAAATCTCACTTTCCTTCGAGCTCATCCTGTAATAAGGTAATTTGGTATAATTGTCTTTGAAATAACATCAATGTAATGCTTAATATCTCTCATAATTGGTAAACCATCAAGTATCTCCTCAAGCATTAAGTTTTTGAACTCCTGCAATAAAAGTTACACTAATTCCAAGTGTTCCTTCACTTACAAGTCAACCCCATTAATCAACACCTACTTAACCATCAAAGCGTGTATCTATCTTATCTCTTTAACCTCTATCTTAAATTTTTGTATAATAGAAAAGAAATCATTACTCTTTAAAGATAATGCCTTGATCTTTAAGAGTAATAGTTTTATAGTTCATCATCCCTTTCTAACTTGTACTTATTGCTCCTACCTAAATATTAGGCATCTATATTATATTACCAAAGCCTCCCAAATAACAAGTGACAAACATTCATGTCAATCATATCACAATGAACCTTATCTCATCACTTACTAATTGAAAAAAGTACTTTACACTACTTCGTCATTTTTGCCTTATTAGTTGTGGTTTTGATCCATCATAACTTATACGTATTAGGACGTTTCTCTACTAGTAGCTCAACCTCCTCATGATTTTTTTCCTAATGATGTTCTTATAGGTTCCATTATTAATGATGACATCAAATACTTTATAACTGATGGCACGCTTAGTTATAAAAAATTGATGTCGTTGGGTTTGATCATCATCTACCTTACTATGTATGCATATCCCTCATCTACTTCATAGTCCTCCACCTTATCACCATCAACCTCATAGTAAAGTCTTTCATCTTCTTCTTCCTTCTTTACAATATTTATAGTCTTCGTCAAAGAATCTCATTAGACCTATGATCTAGTTGGTTGCACTTGTAGCACTTTCCAACTATTGGTTGTGCATATAAATTATCAGCCTTCTTTACTTCTTATCCCTACCTATAGTTATGGGATGCTTCCCTGTCATCTTCTCCTCTAAGTAGTGACTATTGCTGCTGTTACCCTACAAAGTGCACTTTTACGTCTCATATTAAACTTCGTGACTCTATAGCTCTTACTCTTACTACACTCTTGTTGCATCAATTTAGCCTTCAATGCTATGTTCTTTACCTCAAAAAGGGTTTGAATGAATTGAACCCATTCTTATCTAGAAGAGTTTGTTTCAAGCTCTCTAAATATTTGGTATCCTACTGTCCTTAAAATTCAAGGAGGTTATTCCTCTTTACGATCCTCATAAACTCTATATTATACTTATGAATAGTTTTACTTCCCTTTTGACAACGGTGATACTACTAAAACAATATTTTCTTATATTTTAGGGGCAGGAACTCCCTTTTTAGCAAGTACTTCATCCTATACCATGTTCAAACTGCACCGTCACCCTTATGATTTCTTCTAAACTTGATCCTCTTCCACTATACAAATGCTTTACCTTTCAATCGACACATCACGATTTTTACTATTTTTTCTAGTTGAATCTTCAAGTTGTTAAAGAACCTATCAAGTTCTAAAATCCAATTTAGAATTTGTTCTACATCCAAACTTTCATTGAAATATAAAACGTCTACTTTGAACTTGAAATCTCCAAAATCCCCATCTTCATCTCCATAGACGTCTCTCCTCCTATACCCTTCATATTTTTTATAATGACTAAACCTTTTTGGATGATAGTCATTTTACTCCTACAAATATCCTTAATAGGCATGCAGCCTATGAATAGGAATAGACCTACCAATAGGGTCACCACAAGCTAATTCTAATCTTGGTCTTGTATTGTCATTCTATTTCTTATGTGTATTAATACCAAAAGCATCTAGACATTGTACACAATGCTCCTCAAAATGCTAGAATCTAAGATCCATCTATTTCTCCAAACGTTACTTCAATCATTGTAGTGTATTGTCCCTATGAATAGAGGCCTTATCCTCTTGAACACCATCACGAATACTACTACTATAGTAATCAGTTAACATCCTTACTTTAATACTATCCGACACAACATATAATTTGGATAACAAAATGTTGTTCAAAACACGTTGGCAGAAAGGTAAGAAGCTCAAATTTGATAACTTTGGAGTAATATTTTATATGATAAAAGTGGTTATCAAAACATAATATGAAACCCTAAATTTGAAACTAAGAACAATAATGTCTTTTATCATGAAAGTAAACATAAAACACAATTTTCTTATATAGTGAAACGATAGAAACTTAAGATATAACAACATCGTTACTAGGTGTTGTTGTTCTTTTTTCCTCTAACTAGAGTAAAATGGTTATTCCTAAATAAATAAACAATGTTATTTATAAGAGTCATTTATCTTCTGATTTCCTTTGAATGCAAAACATCACTCAAATCACAGGACAATGGCACTATTCTGGATATTTATCTTCTAAAAGACACAAACTTAGTTTTATTTCAAATTATGATGATTTAAATAGTTCATAAACTGCATATTAGTCTCATCCGCATCACAACATGATGAATGACATATACACCCATGAGGGGTTTTATAGTCATTTAAATAACTACTAAGGGTAGTTATTCTTTTTTAGTATTTAAATTCCAAAAAGATGTGTCTTATCAATTAATTCAACAAAACAAAAATTCTCTGTAGAAAAGATTTACACGTTATTTATTTTACTTCAGTTCAAGTATTTGATTGTTGTTTATTTTATGCATATACAAAGATCCTGTTTATAATCTAAGTGATTATATCTTGTCTAGATTTGTTCTAACATTGGTATCATAGCATTGGGTTGAATATGCATGATATTACCTTTTAATCGTTGTTTTAGATAAGTTATGATAATTTCATGAATATCCTTATCATGCAAATGATATCCTATATTTTTGTTTATATGATACTATGATTTTTTTTGTCAAATATGTATCTACGTTGTGTTTGGAATTTTGTTTAAATTCAATGATATTTTAATGGGTTATGATTTGGAATGCATAGTTAATGGTTTAGAGACCATTGATGGTTTTAATTAAAAAAAACTGAAAAATGAAACTCAAGGAAGAAGAACGACGATGGTGCAGCATTAACGTTGGATTTAATAGTTGATATGTCCAGTGACTGTTCACGTGTTTTAAAACTTACAAACATGATAATGTTTAGTGATATTTAATGGGTTATGGCTTTGCATGTCCAGTGTTTTCAAACTTACAAACATGATAATGTTTAGTGATGTTTAATGTTATATGTCCAGCGGTTTTCATTGTTTTGTTTTCAAACTTCAAACATGATAATGTTTAGTGAATGAGTTATGGCTTTTGAGTTTTTTGTGACAAAGGTTTTGGGCTTTGTGATCCAATTTCTTCATAAACTTATAGGCTATTTATGTTTTGCTTGTTTATAAGTCATTTGGGCTAGTAAAGAGGGCTAGTTTTAGTTTGCACTTAGGCCTAATTCTCTGGGCCATTAAGTAAATGGCTTTAGGCTATTTTATTTGAACTAGAGGTTTAGGTTTGGATAAGGCTTAAGGCCTAGTTTGATTTTTTTTTTTTTTGGACTATAAGTTGGACCTTAGTTAAACTTATGTGGTTGGTTCAAATTTAGGTTGAACTAACAAGGCTTAAGGTCTTAATACTTTAATTAAGAAATGGATTTTAATTAATACAAACTAATTACTTTAATTACATAATTAGAAATCAGTTTTCTAATTTATGTAAATTAATTTATCTAAATAAATAATATTTAGAAATAAGTTTCTAAAATAAATTAAAAGTAGGAATTAGTTTTCTAATTAGATTTGAAAAATATAAATTAGTTTTCTAATTAAAATAAAAATTAGAAATATGTTTTTAATTAAAATCAAACTAATTTGTTTAGTTAAACTTAAAAAAATGTTTCATTAGAAATTAGTTTCTAATTAAACCAAACTTATAAAATTAATTAGTTCGATTATAGTTTAAATTAGAAATAAAGTTTCTAAATCAACTCAAATTATTCGTATTTGAATATGATTATATTAGAAATAAGTTTCTAATTTTTTAAACATTAATAGCATAATCTGGTTAGTTCAAATTACAAATCGTTAATCGAATTAAATTAATTTTATTTTATGAGCATGAGTTCGCTATGTGTTAGACAAAATAATTTGTTTATTTTGTACACTCTTATGATTCCTGAAAATGTGTTTTTCAGGAAAATGCCTATTTTAAAGAGGACACCCAAGCTTATTCGAGCTGAGACACAGAAGAAACGTGTTAGTCGCATGTATGTACAGTTAGTTAACATACATTTAATACTTGGTAAAGATCTAACATAGCATGTTATTTTAGTCAATAACATGATGTAAGAATTATACTTCGGAGGTTGTCTAGCTTATGCAAACGTTGAAGTAAAGTATATGACTTTAGTTGCAACATTGCCTCAACCTACAAGCGAATTGTTAATAATGCTCTGGAATAAGGAATCATCTAACGAGAAGTCTTACAATGCTTTAGTGCTGACTTTTATTAAAGAGAATTTGAAGAAGGGAGTTGATCATAACTTTGTCTCCTATAGGTCTTCCAATGGATATAGTGAAAGATATTACATATCGAGCTTCGCGAACTTTGTCACGCGAACTCATTAACTCCTTTCCGCTTAAGGTTCGTTACATAGAGGCTAGTCATAGGTTGTAGGACATGTAATGCACTATGTTATTTTTTGTAAGAACAAAGTTTGGTTATTTATGTAATATGGTTACATATATTTCAGTAGGAATTCGTCTAGAGTATGGTAATTAGGATTTGATTGTTGTGTGAATGATGATTGAACACATTAGTGGACTTTCAATTTTATAAGCAATTATAATATAATTATTTACTCTATGAACAATTAAATATGATATTAACGTCCATATACATTTCTTTCTAATTATAGAAACTTAGTGTTTTAAAATGGCTATTACTTCAAAGAATATTGTTAAAGAACTCAAAAGAGGTTAGAAACTAAATGGTGACAATTATGAAATCTGGAATATGAGAATCCAATATGTGCTGGAGGAGCAAGAGGCTCTTAAACCTTTAAACCTAACCATGAAAGTTCGTGAGGAGGGCATTATAGCCCAACATAAGAGAGATCGTGAAGCATATAAATTATGGAAAAAGAAGAACTCTTTAGCTCGCATCACGTTGTTGAGTAGCATGGATAATGATATCATGTGAGAGTTCCGTAAATTCGAAACTGCAAAGGACATATGGTCCACATTGGCTGCACGTTTTAGAGGTGCTTCAGTGACCAAAGTGAGGTCATTAACAATTAAGTTTGATACTTATAAGAAGTGCCCAGATGAAACAATGCAAAAAGATCTTAGGCAAATATCCAACATGGTAAGTGAGTTACGTGATGTTGGTCATGAGCTTTCTGATGAACAACAAGTGCAAGCTGTGATTCGTTCACTGCCTCAGAGCTGGGAGCATATGAAGATGCACCTAACTCATAATGAGAGCATCAAAACAATGGAAGATGCTGCGAGGCATCTTATCTTGGAGGAAGAGCGTCTTGAAACCTCAAAGATGTCTTCTGAGGCATATGCAGTCAGTTCTAACTCACATGGAGCTTTGAACAAGAACGCAAGTATCATGGTGGACACAAGTGGAAGAAGAATAAGAAATTTAACCACTCAAATCAGGAATCCAAGAAAGCA
>JAOXYD010000135.1:11155121-11167490 GCA_028565735.1 Pinacopodium congolense
ATAAAGATTATACATTGTGTATCATTTTATTCATGAATATTTTTTTAATATAAATATATGTTGAGATGAATTATAAGTATATGAGACAGATTAGAGATTGGCTCTCTCACATGGGTAATCGCCTCTAGTGGTTATGCTCACTAGAGATGCGACAGGTTTAAAGTTTATTATCTAGGTGATAATCGAGAGTGGAAAACTTAAACCAAAAATGCCGCAAGGAAATTGGTTCAAAGTGATTTAATGATCACTATATCTGTCTTACATTGCCAGATGCGAGTTCTGAATATGTTTTGAGTAGGTAAGTGAACTCAAGTTAAACATTATGTATGTTTGAACTATCATCTGTACAATATTTCTTGAAGAAAAGATATTCAAGTTAAGCGAAATGGGTAAATACCATAGCACATGACTCGTACCATGTGTGTAAAACTGACCACAAAAGGGATTAATGTAAGTATTAAGATCTCATCTTACATTGTGTGAGACCTTTGAGGTTGAAATGAACTTCATCATATACCCTTATGACTCTTATCTCATTCTTGAAAATTGAATTTAAGGTTTACTATTTTAGGTTGTTGCCAAAAGATCATGCAAGATATGATCCTATGGAATAATTCTAGGAAAGCAAATTAAATTTACTTTAAAAGAATTGAGAACAGAGGAAGGTCATTAAAGTTAGATCATTGACTCGTATGAAAAATATTCATAAATGGCCATCGTCTCCTTAGTAGAGAACTTGAATACAATCATGACATAAGAAAATAAATGAGATCAACGAAAAGTGCAAATGCGAGATATGGCCTAAGGTGTAGCATAAAATGTCTACTTAAGGACACATAAGTCCTAGGATCAATTTGTTAATCAAGATGTCATATACTCCTAACAGATATATGACAATGTGCTCTCATCGTATGCTAATCACATTAATTATTGAACGAGTATGAGAACTGTAGAGTTTTTAATTGGATTAAACCCATCATGTGTGAGTGGGAGATGATGAATGACATATACACCCATGAGGGATTTTATGGTCATTTAAATAACTATTAAAGGTAGTTATTCTTTTGAGTATTTAACTTCCATAATGATGATATGTGTCTCATCCATTAATTTAATAAAACAATAACTCTCTACAAAGAAACGATTCACAAATTCTTTAATTGGTGAAATTCTACTTCAATTTAAGTGCGTGATTATTGTTTATTTTATACATATACGAAGATGTTGTTGTTATAATCTATGTGATTATATCCTGTTTTAAGTTTTTTCTAACAAATTTAATGATAACAAGTTTAGTCTACTGAATTTGTTGCCTTTATCATAAAAAGAAAACAAAATGTCCCTTATACATATAATAATTTACCTTAATTTCTCTTTGAATTTGACTTCATCATCAATCTTTCTGGCCTAAGAAATGTATGATTTATCTTTGAACAAAAATTAGAAGATTGCTTGTTTTAAGTGTTCCTAAAGTAATTATTTTCATATGTATAGCGATCTAAAGATTATAAATCTAAGTCCTAAGGAGGGGTATATAACTTATTTGATGGCTTAACGAGATGGTTGACCAATATTAAAGATAAGATAAAATTTATAAATATTAATTAAATTGAATTTCTAATTATTAATTAAATCAAGATTTTCACTTTCTTTTGAGTTGATGCTTAATTATAATTATAATTGTTATAAAAAATCATCAGAATGAAAGTGAATAGTAAAGCTCTTGAGATTTGATTTGGAAAGAAAAATTCAATTCAAGAAGCCATTTTGTTTTCTTAAAAAATAGAAGTCAGTGCAAAAGAAATCCAAATAAGCTCAGAAATTTAGTTTGCACATATAAACTGGAAGCAATTGAGTGGATAGACTTGATCAGAACTTTCTACACGTCCCAGTCACGCCAACTTCCTTTTATATAAATATTTTAAGACAATTATTGTCCAATTCTACTTTTGTTTTATTTTTTAATTTAGTATGTGTCGATATCATAAATATAAAAAAATTAATTTAATAAAAATCTTAATTATTTTAAAGTATTAAATTATATAAAATAATTAAAGAATTATTACTCATATTCCTAAGAATTTACCTTTTCAAATTATTTTATAATAAAAATTTTAAATGAATTTTGTTAAATTTTTTATAAAATCATTTTAAATATAAACTGAAAGAATTTTATATTTAATTTTATATTACATGAAATAATCAAGTTTCTATGATTTGATTGATACAATTATATAAATTTCGTTATATTTACAACATTTAATAATATAACTCGACAAAGACATGAACCACTCATATGAAATATTATTTTAATAGTGAAGCAATCATCTGAACTATTATTTTAATAGTCTTTCAAAATCGTAGATTACGTCATTGTTAAATGTACATAAGATAAGATAATGATTAGCCATAATGTAGTAAAACTTATAGTAAAACAAGCAAAGAAAAGAAATCTGAAGCCATATTTTCTTATTACCGACAGAGCTCCGAATTAGTGGCAGAAGCCACCAAGAAGACGACTTCAGTTGCTTTTATCTTATTTTTACCTTTCCTTATTAAGCTTACTAACAATATCTAATATCACTGTAGGTATGCAGTTGTTACAGGAGCAAATAAGGGGATTGGGTTTGAAACTTGATCATCACAAGAAGATTATATAATTGAGTTCGAATAGAATAAACCGGAAGTTCGGTTTTGATACAGGTGAACAACGCTGGTATTCTTGGAAGTCAATTAGATCCTGATGGTCTTAGGGCTGCGGCTGGAAAAGTAAAAGCCCGTTTGATATTGCTGTGAGTTGTGGTTTTTAGTTATAGTTTTGATATATTTATATTGATTTTTATGTTTTATTCTCGATTTTTGTGCTGTATTAATGTGTTGTCTTTATCGATTTTTGTGTTAAAAACAAAAATTAAAAACCATAGTCATACCAAACAGGCCTAAGTTTTAAGTGGAACTTGAAGTACTTTGATGACACCAAAAAAGAGGCATGAATTTGACAATGCTTTTGGTAGGCACAGGAAGCTCGTGACTTCAATAGGAGTGAAATACCGACTAAATCTTATGAATTAGCTGAAGACTGCCTCAAAATAAACTACTACGGTGCAAGAAAATGGTTGAAGCACTCTTACCATTAATCCAATTGTCTGATTCTCCTAGGATCATCAGTGTTTTCTCTTCCATGGGAAACTTAACGTAAAATCATTAAAACAAGTGTTTCAATGCAAAATTTAGATTTTTTCAATGTATTAAGAATAGATTAGTTTAACAATATTTTTCTTATTTATTGTTTTGTCTAACATTATATTATTAGAAGTTTTTTATCTACTATTTATGACGTTCTAAATTCAGACCAGTCCAACAATTATATAGTCAAAAATAATTTGATAAAATGATAAAATTGTTCTTTTTTTAGTACAGAATTATCATACCCACATTTTATATGATTATTAATTAATATATTAAGTTCCGTAAGATAGTGGCTTCTTCTTTCTTTTTTTTTATATAAAAATGATATTTATCTGTCTCAAAAATTTTAAATTTTTAGATTACAAGTTAGGATTCAATTATAAGAGAAAATGTCCAAAATACTTCTTACACATTAATGATATTGTAATGATAACTAAGGCTTAATCTTTCCAGTGACAATGTGGAGTATAAATAGGCACATATATGATATGGTTACAA
Organism: Pinacopodium congolense; assembly: GCA_028565735.1. Taxonomy (NCBI): domain Eukaryota; kingdom Viridiplantae; phylum Streptophyta; class Magnoliopsida; order Malpighiales; family Erythroxylaceae; genus Pinacopodium; species Pinacopodium congolense. The sequence goes on from JAOXYD010000135.1 coordinate 11,158,809, forward strand.
GCATTAGATAAGGATGAATATAAATAATAGATAATGATAAACTCTATCTAAACAAACTAAAAGTAATTACAGAAATAAATAAGAACATTTTTCTTCATCAGACACCCGCAAATTGATCATCATGAGGTATGATGCTCAACTTGGTCAAAATTTAGATATTTCTTTAATGTATTAAGATTAGATTAGTTTAACAATATTTTTCTCATTTATTGTTTTGACTAATATTATATTATTAGAAGTTTGTTTATATGCTATTTATGATGTTCTCAATGCAAACCAGTCTAACAATTATATAGTCAAAAATAATTTGATAAAATGACAAAATTTTTCTTTTTTTAGAATAGAATTATCATACCCACATTTCATATGATTATGAATTAATATACTAAATTCCGTAATATAGTGACTTCTTCTTTCTTTTTTAAACAAAAAATATATGATATTTATCTGTCTCCAAAATTTTAAAATTTTAGATTACAAGTTAGGATTCAATTATAAGAGAAAATGTCTGAAATACTTCTTACCCATTAATGATATTGTAATGGTAACTCATTTGGTCCTCAAAATATTGAACCTTTGCTTAGGTAATGACTTGGTCAGAATATCTGCAATCTAATCAAAAAGATACCTGACTTGTAATTTTTGGTTCGTAATTAGATCATGGATATAATGAAAATCAATTTCTAAGTGCTTTGATCTTGAATGAAAAATAGGTGTTGTTGTCAAATATGTAGCCATATCACACCATATAATAGGAGTTGTTGGTTGTGTATGACTAAGTTCTTGGAGTAAAGAAAGTATCTATTATAATTCAAATATTGTGGAAGCTAAAGCTCGATACTCTACTTTAGTTAAAGAGTGCGCAATGGTTCGTTGGTTGCCCCGAGCAATGAGATATGGGCCCACAAATATGTAGTGACCAGATGTTGATTTTCTATGCCTAATTGGCATCATTATAAGAACAAAAATTGGATTGGAGCTCAATTTAAGAAGAATGCCATGTTTCATAATTGAACGTAAATAACGCAAGATGCATTTGATAACTTGCCAATGATTTTTAGTTCGTCGATGCATAAATTGAGATACTTTGTTCACTGAATAAGAGATATTCAATCTAGTAAGAGAGAGTTATTGCAATCCATTAGCAATATTGTGATATAGAGTTCTGTAAAAAAAAAGAATGCCCATTATTTAACATTAACTTGGACTGTGGATAGGCAGGAGTAGAAACTAAATTAGCCAAAGATATATTCGCTTTAGAGAATAAGTCTATGATGTATTGATATTGAGTTAGAAGAAGACCCGTAGGTAACCAAGCAGTTTCCACACCAGGGAAGTAATGTAGGTAGCCTAGGTTTTTTAGTACAAATATGTCACTTAAAGAAGTAATGATGTGTTGAATATGACTAGAATTGCTTCCTGTGAGTAAATTATCATCAACATAAATTAGACAATATGCTTGAATTTCTGCATGGTTGTAATAATAAAGTGAACTATCGATTTTTAAGTTTTGAAAACCAATAAAATGAAGTGCTTCAATAAAATAGAGAAACCAATGTTGTAGGGCTTGTTTTAGGCCATATAAAGGACCTTTTCGACTTGCAAACATGATCTAGATATAGAGAACTGACAAAACCCTTGGTTGTTGAATAAAAGCTTCTTCATTAAGGTTACCATGTAAAAAGCATTAGAGATGTCCAACTGATAGACATGTCGGTAATGTGAAACTGCCATGGAAAGAATAAGTTGAACAGTAATAGGCTTAATAACATGACTATAAGTATCCTTATAATCAATATGTGGTCGTTGATGGAAACTTTTAGCAACGAGTCTGACTTTGTATCATTCAATAGAGCTATCTGATTTCCTTTTAATCTGATACACTCATTTGCAGCCAATTGTGTTGTGAGAAGAAGAGGGAGGAACTAATCATGTATTATTAGCAATTAAGGCATCCATTTCAGTAGCTATAACTGCTCACCATTTGCTTGATTTTATAGCTTTTGTATGTAAGGTGGTTTCAGATTCTTTAACTTATATATGAAAGACACGTGGTTTTAAGGATCTTGTTTGGGAACAAGTAATCATTGGATGGGTTTTATGTAGTTCTAGTGATATGGAGGTAGGATGTTGTATAGTGGAGATGATTAAAGCTGAAGGAGACGAAGGATTAAGTGGCAATGATGGGGGAGAGGAAGGTTAAGATGAGGTTAAAGGTTGAGGAGGTGATGGGTTGAGATCGGAATGTGGTGGGGATGCTATATTTAGAGTATGACTGATGGGTAGAAAGGATGGAAACAAAATGGTTGCTAGTGATGTGTCATGGATACTAGCAAGAAAAACTTTCTTTTACAAAAAAGGGAAGAGATGCTCATCCAAAATCACATGGCATGAGACAAGAGGTTCAGATATATTAATATCAAGACAAATATAGCCTTTATGAATTTTATTGTGGCCAAGAAAAACACAAGTTTTGGACTTTGGAGCAAGCTTATTAGGAGCATATAGGTGTTGCAAAACATGGGATGGTAGTCTATTTATGATATAAATAGCATTATAAAATGCATAAGTCCAATAAATATTTGGGATAGATGAATGATGTACTAATGAAAGAACAATTTTCAATAATATGCATGTGTTTATGTTCAACAGATCTATTATGTGCCGGTGTTTTAGGATAAACATTACATTAAGTGATACTATTTTTAGAAAGGTACGTAGTAAGGGCATGAAATTCCTCACCCAAATCTGATTGAAATACTTTAATTGGTCTACCAAAATATTTCTCGACGACATGGCAAAATTTAATAAAGTTATTGAGGATATTTGATTCTTGTTTGAGAAAATAAATCCAACAATAGCAATTATCATGATCCAAAAATAGGACATAATAATAATTATCATCAATTGAAGGAACAGGTGATGGTTCCCATAGATCAAAATAGATTAAATCAAGAGGTCTCTGAACAACAAAGAAAGAAATAGGAAAAGGTAACTTATGACTCTTACTGACACTACAAGCATGACATAGACCTAATTGTTTGTTATATATCACAAAAATATTAGTTTTATTAAGTGCTTAAAGAACAATATGGAAAGAGGCATATCCTAATCATTCATGCCACGTTGAAAGAGAGTAACACAATGTAAGTTTTGGAGTATGATGATAAATAGAGTAAAGTCTGTTGTCATTCGTTCTTGTAACTAGCAAATTTCTCGTGGGGATATCCTTGACTTCAAAATAAGAAGGAAAAAATTCAATGGACACATTATTAGCGTTAGTAATGGAAGAAAAAGATAGTAAATTATGACTAATATTAGGAACAAGTAAAATATTTTGTAAGTGAAAAACAAAATTCTTAAACTACCAGAAAGATTATCCAAAATAAGTAATTGGTAAGGAATTACCATTGCCAACTTTCACTTGATCTTGTCCCTGGTAATCAGAATGAATTGTTAGATTTTCAAGGTCATGAGTAATATGATGAGTATTGACAGTATCCATGATCCACGATTGAAGTTGGGTTGGTTGACAAGGGTTGACTGCATGATTCATGATTAAGGTTGGGTTGGCTAAGAAGGGATGGCTGCTAGTTGATCTATGATTGAGGTTGGGTTGGTTGAGAAGAGGTGGCTGCATAATTGGAAACTGGTTTGGGAGTGGTGGATTGATTAACTCTGTTGAATTTTGAAGTAGAACAATTTTTGGAATCTAGTCAAAACCATGAAAATTATAACAAGTAATTTGGGCTGTCTAAAGCCTTGCAAATGAGGTTGATGTTGAAGGGAATAATTTGAAGTAGAAAGTGTAGATCGAATAAAGGAATTAAAGTGAAAACTTCCATCTCGTCCGTGATACCTTCCTCCTTGACCCCTTTTAGTTCTTGTATTGCGCAGAGAGTAAGATTGAGTAGTGGCCACAAAGGCTATTGGAATGACTACCTCGGATGAGTTGTCAGCATTGAGATTAGCTTCTTCACTCAGTAATAAGCCATAAAGATTGCAAAATTAACGACATCAAGTTTGTTTCCAAGAGAGCGAACAAATGGACGGTGCGCAGTTTGAAGTCCATTGGTAACTATCTACACTTAATCGTCATCAATCATAGGGTTGCTTAAGGCTACTAACAGATCAAACATGGCCTTCACATGGTAAGGGATCGTTTGGTATTGTTGTTGGTTGTGGTTTTTAGTCGTGATTTTTAAATTTTTGTATTGGTTTTTGTGTGATATTTTTTGTTTCTGTGTTGTTTTTATGGGTTTTTGTATTGTATTAGTATAGTGTCTTTATCGATTTCTGTGTTATTTTTTTTTCAATTTCTGTGTTTAAAAAAATAAAAACCAAAACTTAAAACTAAAGTTATACCAAACATGCTCTTATTGAGCGTTACTTTCATATTACTCTTTTTGTATAAAGAAATTACTTTTAATGATTTGAATTTGGGCTTTAAAATCTGATGCATAAGCTACTGCAAGCTTTTAAAAAAATATCCTTAGCACAAGAAACACCAACAATTTGAGGAACAAAGGTTTCAGAGATGGAGTCAATGAACTAGCTCAATACTAACTGATCACGGCAAAACCAAGTGGAATATTGAGGATTTGGTTCTCCTTCAATAGTGGTTCATGATGGTGGAGCATAATTTTTATCAATATGTGAAGCCAAATCATAACTGTGAAGTAATGACATTATTTGTGCTTTCCATAGGAGATAATTAGTGGAATTCATCTTGGTTGGGAGCTGGTGAGATATGTTTGGTAAAGTGGCTATAGAAAAGATAGATAAGGCAAAGATGGTTGAAGCAACAATAGATTGATTTGAGTTGAGGGTCCTTTGATGCTGACACTTCTTCCTAATGGCGGTCCTCTTGTGATTGCTTGTGAACCATGCCTGTTCTGCATACTACTGTATCGTTACGGTGCCAGTTGCGATCCTTTTGCCCTATTATAGAATCAATAATAGACACAAGAGATCCAAATAGAATCAATAGTAGACACAGCGTTACGGCGTCAAAGGCGTTGCGATGATCTACACCACACTGTGTGTGTTTTTGAGACCCTCAAAAACACACACAGTGTAGTGTAATCTAAAGATCCCTGATTTCCGCCATTGATATTTCCTTCAAATTCATAAGCACTCCAATCCCTTCAGCTTTGGTACGTCTACTTCCCCGGTGCGTGGTTTTTTTTCTCAATCTTTAGGCGCATTATTCATTTGGTTCTTGAGAGCGCCAATTATAGAAAACCTGAAGCTAATTAAAGATGTAGAAGCTAATTTGTAAAAGTCTGAAGCCAGAGTTTCCTATTATAAGAGGACAGGAGTTCCAAATTAATGGCAGAAGCAACCAAAAAGTTGGCTTCTTTTGCTTTGTATCTTCTTTTTTCCTTTTCCTTAGTAAGCTTACTAACAGGATCTAATATCACTGTTGGTATGCAGTGGTTACAGGAGCAGATAAGGGGATGGGATTTGAAATTTTTAGGCAGTTAGATTCAGATGGGATTGTTGTGATCTTAACAGCTGGAGATGAGAAGAGAGGGCTTGAAGCTGTTAAGAAGCTCAAAGCCTCTGCTCTCAGAGACCCAGATCTTCGCATCTTTTATCAACTTGACGTCTCTGATTTTGATAGTGTTTCTTATTTCGCTGATCTGAAAAGTTAGTTTCAGTGTTCCTATTGAGGAAGAAACGCCTTAAGGAAGCTGTTCTTCCAAATATCTGAACAAGTTAATGGTAATAGTCTGGTTCTTTTTGTTTTGTTGTGTTAAAAGCACTCTAATGACAGCCTTCCGCCTTCCTTCTTCCGTTGTGGATATTCCAGAATTTAACCATTTATAACTTGGAACCGCAGGTCTAGGATCATTTATAACATTTGAAAAAAAATTAATCAAATGGTCCAAGGTTTGAATCAAAGTTATAAAATAATCGTCATGTTTGATTCAAAATTTGAATCTAGGGTTTGAATCAAATTTAAAAAAAGATCCTAATATTTCATCGTAGTTAAATAAGATATTAATATTTGTAAACAAAATATTTTAAAAAATTTTAATATTTGTAAAAATTTTAAAAATAACTTTGAAGTTAAAATAAACCCATTTTTTCATACTCTTATTAGTTCTTGTTGATGTGGTATTTTTATTGGGTTGATACTACCTAAGTAATATTACTTGTTATATTTTAGGCATTTAACTTGAGAATTTGTAAGGATTTGATTTAGAGATTTAAGGTTCTCTAAATCTAATAAAATTGTCACCTCAGTAAGAATTAACAGAAATATAATAAATAATTGAGTTTCTGTTAGCTTCAGAATATTTTTAAATGTTTTAATAATATTAGGATCTTTTTTTAATATTTTCATAAAATTTAAAATTGATTTGAATGCTATAAAATGTTAAAGTTTTTTTAAACTTTAACCTTAACCAAATTGAGATGCAGAAGAATCAATTTCTTTCTCTTCCCACTAACCTCAACCATGTATGTTGGTTACTTCAATAAAGGCAGCTACATAACTATGAAAAAATAGCTCAAAACTGCTTCAATTAAGCTCGCTTATTAATTAGGTTAGGGCTACTCTTTCATGTATGCTAAAACTGCTTCAATTAAGCTCGTTTATTAATTAGGTTAGAGTTACTCTTTCCTGTATGCTAAAACAAGTAATTATTATTATAAATGAAGAAGCAAGTTTGAAACACCTAAGGGGTCATTTGGTATTATTGTGGGTTGTAGTTTTTAATTGTAATTTTGATATTTTAATTGTAATTTTGATATATTTGTATTGATTTTTGTGTTTTGTCCTCAATTTCTGTACTATATTAATGTGTTGTCTTTTTCGATTTTTGTGTTTAATAAAACAACAAACCAAAACCTAAAATATAAATCATACCAAACATCCCTTAAATATAAGGACCTCTATTATAAGCACCCACAAGTACAAGTATGGTCAAATGTGAAGTCTTAATTGCTAGAAAGAGATAAAACCTAGTAACTTCAAGCATTAATATAATTAAAATAACCAAATATCGATTAAGAGGGAATTTTCTTGCTGTCTGGATTCTGGCCTAGAAATATCCAAGCTTCTGCATCAATATTGTCCAACCTGTTTTGTGTAGACAGACATTAACTTTTTCATGGGTAGTTCACGAGTGGAGGAAGCTGCTGCCTCTTCCGTGAGGCTAGCACTGCTTCCTAACGTTGGCCCTTCTGGTTGTTTCTTCATCTGGAAGGAGAAGATCTGCTTTTAGGTCAACTCTTCTTGCTTCACAACTTCGGTGAAACAGTTGTTACCATTTGGAGGCATAAAGTTTTTTTTTCTTCTTTGTGTCGGAATGTAAGTTGAAATTGTGATTTAACCCTTAATTTTCAAAAGATATTACAAGGTTTATAAAATGTTAAAAATAGATCATAATGGAAATTACTTTTTCTTGCTTGAAATTATTGATGTAATAAATTTTTAATGAAGTTATGTCATCTTAATAATTTATGTGGATTTTAAAATTTTCAAATTAAATCCTTAAAATAAAATTTCTATTGATCTAACATATTTTTCATAAAAAATTTATCATAATAGATGTTGTAAATGGAAATAGAAGTTACCACAACAGCAGTTGCAATTAAAATTACAACAAAAAATTAGATTTCTAGCAATTTCAACTTTTTAAAATATTTTACAAATGTTACAATTTTTTTTAATTTCATTAAACATTAGAATCCTTTTTTATCTAAAATTTCATATAAATGTTAGATAAATTGCAATTTTAGCCTAAAAAAATATATTACCTTAATTTCACTATTTATTTAGAATAAGGTTTTTCTTTGAAGTTGACTTTGTCAAGTATAATTTTCTTTGAACAAAGTCTTCCAAACTTCTAAGAGAGGTAAATAAAATCCACATCTGTTTGATCCTCAAAGTTCCTAATGCCTCTAAGCTTAGTGAATATAGGCCTATCTTCTATTGCAACCAATGTTTTCAAAACCGGACCGGAGATCGAACCGGTGAAAAGAGGGGTTCAAGATTTAAAGATTTAACCGGTATCAAACCGTTATAAAACCGGTATAAAATAATAAATTATAAAAATATAAAAATAAATAAAATTATACTATAAAAATTAAATATATGATTGAATTATAAATAAAATATCAATATTTATTGATGTGTAATCAATAATAATAATTTTAATTAAAATTATTATTATTGATGAAATTAAATCTAATATAAAATTTTAAAATAATATTAAAAATTAAAATTGTATTTCTGAACAAGGTTACGTCTCATCTTTATCAAGAATTTTAAATTCTTCAATACTATAAAAAAATTGTAAACTGTGTTTTCATATAAAATATTTATATTAATATTTTCTGTTATATTTAAATAAATTATAAATTAGTAATGTATAAAATTATTTTTAAAAATAATATATACTTTAAAAATAAGATGTACCTAATTTATTATAACTTATATTATAAATATAAATTTTATTTCTATTATAAATTTTTATATACTAATAATAAATTAATATTAATCTCTTTTTATATTTTATTAAAAAATAATTTTTTTACGTTCTACCACATTACGTTAATTTATTTTTATGTGAGAGACAAATAATTTATTCAATCTCCTAAAAATATTTAAATATATAAAAATTCATTCATTTATTAATTTCATTGCATTGTTAATAATAACATCATTTA
>JAOXYD010000135.1:11195860-11215676 GCA_028565735.1 Pinacopodium congolense
ATTAAAATTAGGAAGAAGAAGAATAATAATAATAATATAATTTACTAAATTAATAAAATTAATAATAATAATAATAAGTAGAAAATTAATAATAATAATACCAAAATTAATAATAATAATAATATCAGATATTATTATTATTATTATTATCAATTAATAGTAAAAATTTTAATAATATTAATAATATTAAAATTAGGAAGAATAATAATAATAATAATAATATAATTTACTAAATTAATAAAATTAATAATAATAATAATAATAATAATAATAATAATAATAATAAGGGTAAGGGTCAGGATATTTTGGTCCTTTTGTTTGTTATTCCTTTGTCATTCCAAGTTTATATTTTCAAATCAAACACTAGCATAGAAATTTTTTAGTAGTAAACCAAACAAAGTAATACATATTCCATTCTATTCCTCATCTATTTTATTCCTAAGAATAACTATTCCATTCCTTATCTATTCCAGTCTTTAAACCAAACATACCATAAAAGTTTGAAGACTTTTTTATTTCAAAATTTAGGACTTATTTAGTTGTTTTTTAATTTTTGATTTTAGGTTTTTACTTTTTAAACATAAAAATCGGTAAAGAAAACATATTAATACAATACAGAAATCGAAAAAAAACACAACAATCAATACAAAAACACAATAATCACAATAAAAAATTATAACTCACAACTCAACTAAACATCTTAATTTACATTGATTCATCGATTCTTGGATATCAGTCCATCAAACCTTGTTTTAAATTGACGTTGACACTTTTTTTAATTTTCTTTTTTTCCCTCATCTCTCTCAGCTAAGTCGAATTCCTTTGTTGGAAATCTATTTTTTCACAAAACAAAATTCATATATTTAAATTTAATCATTCATCCAATACCTTTATCTAATTTCAACAACTTAAAAATATCTCATAAAACACCAAATAATCATAAAATACTAAATTTTACATATTTGATTTTCAAATCATTTTCCATTGATTTTTCAAGTTTTAGGCCAAATTTCAATAGGGGATAAGAACCTTAATAACCTCTTAACATCTACATCTATTTCCATTAATAAATTTGAAGAATTTGAATTGATATTGATAAATTTCTTAATTCTAAAATTCGAGATTTTTCAATTTCATTAAATTTTCATTCAATTAGTTATTAATTAGTGTTTAATTCATCAATTTCAAGTATTGTAGAAGTTGAATTTGGTATAAATGCATATAAATTGAATCAAATTCGAAATTAAGTAAAATTAGGGTTTTAGAATTGGAAAATTTTAATTTTAAGTAAAATTGTATTATATTTTATGAAATTGAATATAAATTCATCTAATTATATGTATGAATGAGCTAATAGAATCATCAATTTTACTTATATAATGATTTATGTATGTTTCATCAATTACAATTAGTTTTCTTTGTTTAATATCTTAATCATGTGCATTAATTTTTATAGGTAAATAGATAGTAGTTTGACTTCAAACACTATTGATGATACTTCAATTCTTTTTTTGAGATTTGACAATTTGGCATGAGACTATGGTGGATTGGTTCATGACCAGAAGAGTCAAATTATATGCAATTATTGTGGTAAGACTTTGAGAGATAGAAGAATCACAAGATTTAAGAGGTATTTGATTGGAATAAAAGATGACGTAGATCCTTGTAAGAGGGTTCTTCATGTTATGAAGTGGCAGATGAAGACATTGAAAGAGGAATATCATACAGAGAAAGATAGAATTGTCAAATTGAGTTTCAACACTAGTAGTATGAGTTCATTGTTCAAAGGTAATGAAGTTAATGCTGGTAGAGATGACGTTGGTGAATCTAATGTTAGAGGGCTTTTTATCCATTATACTCAGTAAGAAGGGAGTAGTTCAAATAACAGTGAAGTTAAACAAAAAAGAAGAAGGTCATCTGCTAAAAAGGGAGTGGTTCAAACAACAGTGAAATTATACAAAAAAGAATAAGGTCATCTGCTAATTTTTATTTTTTTTACCCAAAGAACAACTTCAAAAGCCCAAGTTTCTACTCGTGCCACTATACAAATAAGGGAAGCAGATGAACAAGTAGATATGATTATAACTAGATGGTAATATGATACAAGTGTTTCATTTCATGCTACTTAAACATATTATTATCAGCCTATATTAGATGTCAATACCTCTTATAGTTCTGGATATAAGGCTCCTTTGATACATTACTTTAGCAATAAATTTCTTGTTAATTATGTTGTTGAGATGAGATAGTATTTAAAAGAAAAAAAGGATGAATTTGGCTGTTTATAGATGTCCTATGATGTGTGATGGTTGGAATAGTCAAAAACAGGAATCTCTTATCAATTTCTTGATTTATTCTGTCAAAAAGACTTTTTGAAGTCATTTAATGCATCTCGTATGATTAGGAATGTTGATTATTTGTTTAAGCTTTTTAATGAAATTGTTAATAAAGTTGTGCTTAAGAACATTATTCAACTCATTATTAATAATGATGCAAATTATAAATCAGTTCAGAGGTTGTTACAGAGTATATATAAGTCTTTCTATTGGACTTTATTCTTTTTATTAGACTTCATGTGTTGATCATGGTATTAACTTGATGTTGGAAGCTATCAGAGATAATAGATATTTTTCTATGATAATGAAGACTGTACTGAAAGTAAAAAAGATGACCAAATTTATTTATAATTATGCATCGATGTTAAACTTAATGAGGATGGAGTTTACTAATGGGAGGAAATTATGTCATCTTCCAATTACCAAATTTGTCACTAACTTTTTTATCATTACAGAGTTCTATAATAATGGAGGAGTTGAGATAGATATTGTTTTATTAGAAAGGTAAATAAAACAAATAAATTAATAAAGCCAAAAGGTTAGAAACGAAGTAACAAAAGTAGCTACAAGACAGATATAAAGGCCACACCCAGCTCCAAAAAATCAAGCAATAGCAACTAAATGAACTAACAAAGGCTTCAGCAAATCCCAGCCACAAAGTACAACAATTAACTAAAATCGAAGAGGAAATAACTGCAGTTTAAACTTAAAGGTGAAATCCTTCCTGTAAATGGGGGGATAGATTTAAGACCTCCACTCTCATCTGTAGAATCCCTCTAATCCATCTTAGGGCATTGATGGTGAATTGCTTAATAGAATTCTTACGTTCTCTCTAAATTGTGTATATAAGACCACCTAACGCCAATATAAAAGCAATGTAATCTATCTTTTGCATAAGAGGAGTTATAGGCAGGGAAAGAGACCACTCAATCACCTGACTGCGGTCATTGCTGCTCCATTGCAATCAGAATTCTTGTTGTAGAATTTTCTAAACTTCAGTAGAATAAAAGCATACGAAGAACAGATAGTTCCTACTTTCAATGGGCCTCCTTACACAATGGACATAATATATCTTAGGGTTCTCTTACTCAAATACGGTCCAAAGTACTTAATCTGTTTTGATTGCCAGCCAGACTATGAATGATGTCTTTGGCAAGTTTTGACTAAACCACACCAACTTCCTCTAGGCAACTCAGGGAGCTTTCATACAGAAGAGGTCCTTACAGGACTGATTAGTGAACAAACCAGATGCAAGTCTCTTCCACACTATTGAATCTTCTCGCAATTGATCAGGGGGGGAGTCTGGCAAGAGATTCTAGATTGCTAAAGTTCCTCTTAATCCCAAGTTCCAAGCGTCTCCCCTTATGATCATCTCTACCATAACATTAGAAGGAATTAAGCCCCGAATGTGTTGGATTTCAGGAATTAGGTACAATGGACCTCTCTTGGACCAATTATCATACCAAAAATATGTGCTATTCCCATTACCTATCTGACATAGGCATTCATTGTGCAGGAAACTCCGAATTTTGAGAAGATTCTGTATAGTCTAGGATGAGTTTGCCTTGGCTTTGTATCCCTATAACTTGCCTCCTTTAAGATAATATATATGTATCCACCGCAACCAAAGAGTTTGTTTGTCAACCAGTAGACGCCATATCTTTTTTGCTAGATTGGTATTGATGAATAACTGAAGAGGAGTTATTCCCAGTCCCCTTTCTGCTCTAGGTAAAGAAACTTCCTGCCATTTTACTTTAGCCACATTTCTTTTAGTGTCATCCTCTCACCAAAGGAATTCCTAAGCTTTCTTTCTATGGATTTGATCGGCTTCTTTGATAGTATAAGATGGGAGGACCAATAGACATTTATTATTGAGAATGGAGATGATTAGTTGACTTCTTGCTTCAAATGATAAGACACGATTGCACTATTTGGAAATACTTCGGTCAATTCGTTCCAAAAGAGGCTTGTAGTCTTTGAAGGATGGTTTCCTGTATATGATAAGTAGTCCAAGGTAGATGAATGGTAGTGTTTTAAGCTTCAATCCGATGTGATTGGTCAGAATTTCAGAAAGATGAGCAGCCGAGGCTGAAACTGTAAGGTGGCTTTTCTCCATATTGATTCGAAGACCTGAGTATTGAGCGAACTCCTGCAATGTATCCATAAGAATATTTATCGAGGTACTGTTAACTTTAGAAAATAAAAGAATATCATCTATAAACGCTAAGTGATGAATGCTTAGTTTCTTGTAGTTGCTGTGGAGGGTGATCTCCAGTCTGGTCCATATCCTGTGATCCAGTAAGCGAGATAAAGCATCAATACATAATGTAAACAAATAAAGGGAAAGAGGATCCCCTTTTTTGAGTCCTCACTATCCGCTGAATACTTGAGTTGGCTCCCTATTCACTAGAACACTGAATGAGGTAGTTGATAAACATTGCATTATCCAAAAGTTGAATTGATTAAGAGATCCGTAGCTTTTCAAAATTTCATGGATGAAATTCCAATGGATAGTGTCATAGGCCTTATGTAGGTCAATTTTGATTGCATAGTTTTTTACAACCCTTTTTCCGTGTATAAGAATGGAATAATTTATGGGCAAGCAAAACATTTTCACTAATTAATCTACCAGGTATGAATAGTGCTTGGTAGGGGAGGATGACTGATAGAAGCACCTGCTTAAGTTTGTTGGATATGATTTTTTAGATGATCTTATAGAATGTGTTACAATAAGAAATGGGATAAAAGTCCATTGGGCTACCAAGATTCAGCTTCTTTGGGATGAGGCATAAGTGGGTTTTGTTGAATGCTCCTAGTAGTTTATTATAAGTGAAGAATCCCATTATTGCTTTGGAGATTTGATCCTTATTAATGCTCCATGCTTGCTGAAAGAACATGCCATTAAGAACATTAGGTCCAGGGGCTTTTTCAGGGTTCAAGCCTTGCACTACTTGATCAATCTCTCCTCTCTTAATTGGTCTAGTGAGATTTACAACTTGCGTCTCAGATATTAGAGGAGATATAAAAGAGGAAATAAAAGGGTACCTAATAAGCAAGCTTCTGTAGTGCCCAACAGATTAGAGAAGTACTTAAGTAAGATAAGTTTTAGATCACTAGGTTTACTAATTTTTTGGCCATATTCATTTGAGAGGGAAGAAATCCAATTGACGTTCCTTCGTCTTAGAAGGGACCAATATAAGAAGCAAGTGTTGGAATCCCCTTTGCTTAACCAGGTAACTTGAGCTTTTTGTCAAATGACAAAATGATGGAACTCCAAGGCATCAAAATAATGTTGTAAGTCTATAGCTTCCTGGCACATCTTATTAGGATCAGATATATTCGAATACAATATAGATTGAGAGTGTACCAAGGCATTGTGAGAATTTATGACATCGATGAGGTGTGCTGGATACTTATCCTTTGTCAGTTGCTTCAATTCCTCTTTCACCTGTTGGAATTTATTGTAGCATTTTTACTGTTCATAACCATCTATAGGGGTGCTCGTTGCCTTAGCTACGGTTGGAAGGAAGCCCTCCAATTTAACAATATGGTTGAAGAATCTAAAGGGAGAAGCTCTAGTCTTCATGCTAGAAAGATTATTAATCTTTATTAGGCAGTGATTTGAAACTAGAGGGCTGGAAAACCGAGCTATACTGTGAGGGAATGCCTGTGCCCAATAGCTATTAATGAGTGCCTTGTCAAGCTTCTTTCAAATTAAGTTCTAACTCTTTTATTTATTCTACCAAGTTAGGTAGGAACCTTCCATCTGAAGGTCTATTACATCCAAGTTAGTAATGCAATTTCGAAAGTCCTTACAATAACTAATTCCATAAACAAGACCATCCCATTACTTTTCTGTGTCTTAGGGAGAGAGAGTACAGTTAAAATCACCATCTATTAACCAAGTAGCATTTAAGTTATGCTCAATCAGTTGTAGCTGCCCCCATAGCTGTTGGCGCTGAAAACCAAAATTCGAGGCATAAATTGCTGTTATATGGAATGAAGTGTTTGTAGCCTTTAACAAACCATCAAGATCCATCAGTTGATCTGAACTACAAGCAAGGCTTAACTCGATCTGATTAGGGTCAAAAACTATAAGAATACAACCATTATAATGGTGGGATAGGTTGGAATAAATCTTCCAGTTATTGGGTAAGAACCATAATATATTTGTCTCAATTGACTTCATCCGAGTTTCCAAAAAAACTACCATAATTCGCTTATGTAGTGTTAAGAAGTCATGAATGGACATCTTCTTTTTGGGGTCATTCAGCCCCCTGATGTTCTAAAAAATTATTAAAATGGGGAGCTATTAAGGAACTGACCTTGCCTTTTCCTTTGCCCTTCCGCTTGGATTTCCTAGTGTGAATTTGAAACTCTCCCTTTGGTTCAACTGATAAGGGGTTGTCATCAGAACTTAAAGGAACAGGTAGTGCAGTTTCCCTTACCAACATACCTTGCTGAGGGCATGAATCATGTCCAGAGTTATTCACCTCCATGTCATCTGTTGTCTCAGTTGCATTTTCATCAATGCAAGAAGTTAAGTCATTACTGTTCCCAACTACAATAGAGGAATCGTGATGGGTTGCCAGTCTTAGGGATCCCTCCCCTAGAGTATGTAGTTCTACACTAGAGGTAAATGTCCGACCTTCCTTTGTTAACTTCTCAACAGTCTTTTCTTGTTTGACATTATCATTTTTAGGTAGAGCAAAAAGCAGTCTATCCATAGTGTTATCACTAGCAGTTGCTTCTACTATTGGCACCATTTTCCCCTCTTCAATACCTAGCAGTTCATTGTAATCCCCACATTAGAACACACGACCTGTAGGTTTCCATAATTGCTCCTATGATTGAAGCTTCAGTTTCTATTGATATGAAATGCGCACACTATCTTGAATGTATTTGTCATCATCATCATCAAATCCAGAGATAGGAATAGTTTCAGGCAGAGGTTGATTTAGAGAGGTGTCAACACATAGTCGCACATAACCAATTTGTCTCATGGATGCTTTAACTTCATCCATACATAGAGGCTTGCCAATGAAGCTGGTGATATGGCTGATTCCAACGGCTATCTAATACTCTAGGGGGGATTGTGAACATGTATCTAGATGGTAATGCGGTTAGATCTCAAGTGCTCCAAGCTGATACCGGGTTGCCATGCTTGCAAAAACAATGGTCTATTGTGTATATTCCAGGGGTCATTTTCAATAATTTTGTACTTGTTTTCATGACTGTTGAATTTAAATAAGAACAGGTCATGCTCAAGAATTAAGATGTCTTCCAACGCTGACCTTTTCTAATGAGCAATAACTCAAGCTTTAACTACAAGGAATGCCAATCTTTTTTTTAAGAAAAAACCAACAAGGCACTTACTCCATTTAGCTTCACTAGCCTTGAGAATAGTCAGAGGAGGCCTTATGATACCATCAACAGGAGGGTAATAGGCCAATTTGTCATCTGGGTCAGAGTCACCCACAACTTGGACCCAAGACCTGCGATTAACTGGTGGAGCTTATTGGGGATGGTTTTGTTGATCGTTGATCATGGTCAGTTGATGAACACCAATAGCGTCGCTAAGATCTACACTCTAGGGAAGGACAATCCTAGGTTAAGAGGTATTCTCGCTACCCGGAGGGGGTGGAGATGGCAGTAACCCGATGGGGCTTCTCTGGAGACAATGAAAGTCCCCGATACGCATATTCGCTGGGGGAGATGGCATAGGGGACGGTCATAAGGGCTTTGGAAAAGAAAAATCAGGGGTGGGAGAGACCAAATCAGGGGTTGGGGAGACAAAATTAGAAGGAATGACAAAGGAAGAAGGACTCGATGCTAAAGGGACAACAGCAAGAAGAAAGGAGAAAACAAGAATCAGGGGAAGGGGAGGATAGAAGTCAGGGTGGGAGGGTAATTGAGATAGATATTTACTAGTGATAGGTAGGTAGGTAACTTTTCAACATGTTAGGTCCAATGCTAAATTGGAGGCTGCTTCCATTATTATTGAAGACAAAAAGTTTTGATGTAATTGTCAGTTTGTGATTAGAGTTTGCAACCCTTTGATTAAAGTGCTTCATCTAGCAGATAGTGAAGATAAGCCTATGATGAGATATTTTTATAATGCCATAGAGAGGGTAAAAAAATAATAAAGGCCAATTTGAAGAACAAGCCTATATTATACAACCCTTTCCTTTCTATCATTGATACCAGACAGGAAAATAGATTGTACTCTCCTTTGCTTGTTAATGGGGTATTTCTCAATCCAAGTGTTTACTTTAAATATAATTACGACAAAAGAGTTTATATTAACATAAAGATACTGATCATCATCACCACTATTGTTAGCCATAATATGATGTAAGATCTCCTCAGCTCATAAATAGTGGTGAATAAGAACAGTGTTGGTAATTTCGTAATGCCTTTAACAGTATAACAAAGAGAAAATGTAAATCCAGGTATATATATTTTTTACTTCTGTTACTTGTTTACAATTAATTATTACTTCATTTTATTTATGATTTTTTTGTCTTACAGTTGCTTAATAGATCTAATTTAGTAGTGATGTTCTAAAATTGTAAAAGTTTGTAATTCATATTTTAAATTAGTGTTTGAGTGCGACCATATGTGACAGAAATTAAAACATATTTGAGTTCACCCACTTTAAGAAGAGAAATAGATTAAACCACAAGAGGTTGAATGATTTGGTTTATATTAGATACAACATGAAGTTTCGAAAGGGGCATATATTGTTTTTTATTATTGTTATTATTATATTCAATATTATTTCTAGAATTTAGTTAGTAATTTGATTTTATTTGCTTATAGGACTTTGAGTAGAACAAGTAGTGACTCGAATCCTATTTTATTGGATTATATGGATACTTTGACGGATTAGGTATCTGAGAAGTCAAGTCTTATAGATGAAAAGGGCTCATCAAGAGATACTGATGTGCGTTAGAAGGATATTGATATGTCATTTGTTGGGATGAGATTGGATGAAGTTAATCATCAGGTTCCTCTTCCTAATGATGATTTTGTAGTAGATGATAGGTGGATTCATCTCAATTTTAGTGGATATCCACCTAGAGAATAAAGATTCATGTATTTTTAAGTTATTCTCCTATTTTTCTAGTATTTGATGTATATGTTAAATTTTATATATACTAACTATTAATATTTTTTCAGACTTCAATTTTACTTTATTACGTTCTTGTATTGTATAGTGATTTTAGTTGTATTATTTTTTATTCTATGTATTATTTATTGTATAATGTTTGGATACAACTGATTATGGTTTCATGATTGGATGTTATTACTTGATGATGTTCTGATTTATTGATATTTAGTAACGTAATTTGATGTTTTATTATTTTTGTTATATTAATTTAGTTTGATGTTTATTTGAAAAATAGATGAAAATTAGTATTAATATGAATGAAGAAAATAGTTATTTTTTGTATACTATTATTATTTCATGATATTTTGATGTTTTGATATTAAATTATAATAGCTTGATAATTATTCTTTTGTTTATATTACTTCAGGTTGTAATTTATTTGAAAATATGTGAAAATTGATATTAATAGATATGAAAATTGAATTATATATTGTATTGATTGAATGTTTGAAATATATTGAAATTATATTCACCGGAGATACATAATATACAGGGATCATTCTTACAGATTTTACAAAATTCAAGAACTATTTTATAATTTTAAAAAATAAAAAATTTTCTAATACCAATAATGATATTAACTGATATCGATACGGTACTATTCCGAAGTGAAAAACCGATACTAATACAATAATGTATTTAAAACATTTCTCTAAACTTGAAGTGTAGCCGGTGAAGAACTAGGGGTGCCAAAATGCATATATAATGGTATTTATAATTGACAAAAAAAAAGTCCCATGTAATTGAAAAAAGGGTATTAAGTCCGGCCAAAGTGTTTGAGCCACATTAGATAGTAATATTTTAAGGAGTACTAAACTACCTAAATTTAGAACTATATCAATTATAAAATAATATGAAAAGCTTGTTAATCCACAATAGTATCTTCAATTTAAGTGAATGTTATAAATAAAAGGGTCATGTAACTCCTCAAATACATTTACCTCACTTGGGTTAATAGATAATTAAAAAGTCCATAAATTACAATATTAACTTCTATTATTTTTTGAAAATTCAATTTTATAGTTTTTAATTTAAAAAAAAAAAGAGTCGACCAAACCTCAATGTGTTTTTAACGCGTGGATCAATCGACCGACATAATAACATCAGTTGTCCAATATTTTAAAATTATAAAATTTGCAAGTTGGTCCTTTGAACTTTTTTAAATTTGTAAAACTGACCGGTACCGATCCAAAATCAACCAATATGAGTCATATTCCGATTTGATACAGTTTTAGTCCAAATTATACCTGTTTTAAGTCGATACGATCCGAACCAACGGTAGACTGATCAGTATTCAAAACGTTAAATAGGCCTATGCTTCTCACCTTAGATAAGTAAACAGAAACAGACTAATAAATAATTGGCCCCTTCGCTGACCCTACATGTCTACATGCCACCTTGGAGAAGACTTGGAGAAGAAGTCTTACAGCACCATCATGAGTAATTGACTGATTACAGAACAATTGTATATTCAGCAGTATGAAATGTGTAGGAGGCATCTGTCACTATTTTTTCCCAGTACTACATTGAGATTGCTTTTGATCTACCCTGACAATAGGAACACATCTTCCAATTTCAAAACGATAGAGTGGGGGATGTCCGCTGAATCCCACTAGATACAACAGAAAGTTCCCCAAAAATCCTTTTATTAAAGCAACTAAAAACAAGGGAACAGAGTCCAATGACTGGGGTGCACCCTCTCTCTGTTTTACAACAAATTGTCATGAATTTTCCACTTATAATCAATTGACTGAACCTTTCTTTTGTCTTTTTATCATTCACAAACGAGGGTATAACTCTGTGTATCTATACTCAAGCATTTCAATATCAACAGGTACAATGGAAAGTGAAAACTGTGAAATTCTGTCTGTATCTTCATTATGAAAAATGACAAAAAAACGCGTTACCGGCCAAAAGTCCTTGACAGAATTGATACTAAATTGTCATTAATGAAAATAAACCATGAACTAACAATTCAAATGAAAAGAGGCTCACAAAATTCAAAGTGATTGCTGGTCATCTTACAAGTTTATATTGCAAATCTAGTGCTACAATGTCCACTAATGTCTGGGAAGCTCAAGACTAGTGACCATGACACAAAATGAAAACACAAGGTGCAAAGTTTACCATTCATCTAAGAAATCATTTTGCAGAAATAAAAAGCTACACAACACTCCAATATCTCTTGTCTAAAGTTACAAGACCAATGTCAAAGAATGATACAAGCAAAGCTGACCCATAAACCCTCAAAAAATAGAAACAGAAGCATAACAATCCCTAGCAAAAGCCATTTTGTCATCAGATCAATTGCACATATAAACCCCACTCTCATATCTGTGACTAACCCCAAAGAAATCTGTGTTTCCCTCAGTAGCAGGCCACAGACAAATCCCAGATAATGTACTAGTTCCTTCCATTGAAAATTTAACATAACCTACAGCCTCAAGCTCTTCATCATCGTGTCCCTCACTAGAATCCACAGGCATTCTTGCCCTCAACCTACCTGGGGAACCCTTTAATGGAATTTCAGATACATGCCATTTCAGTTCTCTCTCAGATCTATTCAACATAGCTTTGGGTGAAACCTTCAATAATGTTGGATCAACTGGTAATTTCAAAGTAAATGTAACATCATGCAATGGCACCAACAAATCGGGGTTTGAAGCATACTGGATCATCATAGAAAGTAAAGTCCCACTGTGACGCTGTATAAGACGAACCCTCATTGGCACAGGGGTTAACCTAGGTAATAAACTATACTTCAATATGGGTATAGGCTCACCCGATGCTGCAGTCCTAACATGGAACAGCCCATTACCCAGGCTACTAATCTTTGAACTCTGCATCACAAATCTCTTAACTGGACCCGTATTATCAACTCTGAATGAAAACTCAGTTTCTTTTTCGCCAGCAGTTTTAGGTGGCAATGTTCTCAGATAAACCACACCCATTAATCCAACTCTAGCAAGCAAACATTCCCTAAATTCTGCACTAATTTCTTCAACAATGTACATTTCAGGTCCTTTCATCTCCGTTTTCTGAACCAAAACATTCTCAAGAGACTCACCTGCAGCCCCACTCGTAGCTTTAGTGGCGGCAGCTGCTGTTGCAGCCTCACCACCAACCCCAGTTTGCAGCAACTCAAGTCCACCAAGACCCTGCTGTTTCGGAATCTTCTTTGGTCCAACAAATTCCGACGCATCCAATCCACCACCCCAAGCATCATTAAAACCTTCAAACGTCTCGCCCAACGAAGCCTGCTCATTGCTAAACTCAATCCCACCATAATCCCCTTCAAATCCTTCGACATTTATATGAGTGGCCTGAGTCGCCTCTGCTGGAGGCAATGTGGGCACTTCAAGTCCAGCCAATGCAACACTCAAATCACTAGACTGACTCTTATCCTTCTTAAACTCACCCACTAATTCCTCCTTCTTGTTCACTGCTTCACTCGCTGCGAAAGGATCTTTTGGCCCTTCCACCTCCTCCTCCTGCTTTTGCTCCTGTTGCTCACTCGCCACCGGAGCAATACTCACCGCCACCTCATCTCCGGCGGCAATCGTCTCCTGTGGAAGTTCGAATCTTTCTTTAGAAAACACCTCAATACTCGCTTGATGCTCAGTTGCATGCACTTCCACTGCATTCCAACTCTCAGCCCCGCGAATTTTGTTCTCTGTGTCCAAAGCCGAATGCACCATTTTCGCTATACCCTCTCCGTGCATCGAAGCTAACATCGCCGCAAGCCTAATATTGCTAACCCCACGAAGCACAATGTCCAGAGCCATGTAGATCTCGGCGTATTTTCGATTCAACTTCTCCGGTGTCACATCCACGCCGCGACAGGCAGTAACGAGGACGCTAACGGCCTGATTCACGATGTTGATGCACTCGAACACGTTGACGGAGTTGTCGTGGTCGGCGATCGTGACGCCGAGGACGTAGATCCCGTTGACTAAACGGTACACGACGCGGTAGCGACTCTCGACGCCGACGATGAGCTGGCCACTGGAGGCGGCCAGAGGGTCATCGCCAAGGGAGGCGATAGAATCGGCAGTGGCAGCGGAGGAGAGAAGAGAGTCGTCGCTAGTGTTGGTGGCCAGGTGGTGTTTTGCGGCGGCAAAGGCTAGGCGGGTCTGGCGGAAGGCGGAGGTGGCGATGAGAGCGCTGGCTGGTGGGAACCATTCTCGGGTTTGGAGGAGGATGTCGGATCCGTTGGCGGGTTGGAGAGCAAGAGCCAAACAGGACATTTTCTGGGTGAGGTATAATTAATTAGATCACAACAACAATCACTTGAATACCTATCTTCTAGTAATCTATCTGCTAACTGGTTTTTGGATTTGTTTTTTCTTAATTCGAAATTCGAGTATGCATTTGTTGAGTTTATTAGACAGCTCGCGAAGATGACAGGAACCTGGTGGAGGAGGAGACAGATTGAAAATGAAATTGGGGAGTGTGAAATTTGAAAGCCCAATCTTCCCGGCCCAGTGAACATTATGTCTGTTGTAATATGTTCGTTCCAGTAGTGCAGCAGCCCACGACTATCTTTTTTCTCAAGGAAAAAACGTAAGTGGTTCTTTCTAGATCAATTCACCGTGCCACCCTCGTCCTTGTCTCGCTGGTTAGGCCTTAGTTTTGTTTTCTTTTTTTCTTTAATTTTTATTTTTTAAAACACCAAAAATTTAAAAAAAAAGTAAAGAAACTGAAAAAATAACATATTAATATAATATAAATTTTAAAAAATACAAAAATATAAAAACAGAAATTAATACAAAAATATAAAAATTACAATTAAAAATTATTAATTTTTCTTTTATTTTTTATTTTTAAAAATATAAAAATTAATAAAAATAGTACAAAATTAAAAAAATAATATATTAATTCATTACAAAAACTTAAAAAATAACACAAAAATCAATAAATAATCTAAAATCATCACAAATTTCTAAAGTGCCACTCGCTTCTAAAGTGAACTGTTGGAGGCGTAGGTTCACATTCCAGCAGACCAAACCTTTCACCATTAACGAACACATAATGTAAATTGAATACTTTGGAAATTGCAGTAGTTGGTTTGATTAGTGGGAACTTTTTTCTTAATATCGATGGGATTTGAATTGTCATGAATACCTGATAATTTATAAAATATGTGATATGCATCTTAAATAAATTAATTAATGATTTAAAATTAAACAATAAAATTTAATTTAAATAGTGTTTACGAATTTTAATATGTCTTTCCTTTTGACTAATTATATGTTTGAAGTGGATCATAATTATTTTTATCAAGACTCAGATTTTCAATGTATTTAATTGAATGACTTTTCGGAAAGCTAGCTTTACCATTTAAACCACCCTCTTAAGTGATCTTAATAAGTGAGATTTTTGTTATAAGTCTGCATAGCGCTGGATAGCTTTTATTACGACAATACAGACCAAGCTTTGAACTTACTGGATGTCCATCCAAGTAATTCCTTTTGAATATACAGACAACTAAATTTGGCGTTTTGTCCTCTCATTTTACTGTCAAAATGATCAAATAATAATTTCTCTGTTTTGCTCCCAACTTAAATCATTATCATCAACTACTAACTTCTATTGAAAAGAGTAAGAATCCATCTTTCCATGAACACAAATTTATTTGTTTGCATGATAACTCTCGACAAAATTAACCCCAAATCTTTTCGAAAGGCTAAACAAAAAATGCATATTTAAGAAATTAATGAACAATGTAAAAGGAGGACAAGAATTTCTAATTATGACATTTAATATGGAAAAAATGATAACATTATATACTACTAAGTGATATTCTTAGGTGACCAATTGATAATATCTAATGAATGATAATTTATTAATATTATTTTCTTAAGAACATAATGATGATATTAAATATGTTGTGCAAGATAACCGACTAAATTATAAAAAAAAATCTAAAACTTTACTCAATTTTACAATACCAATTAGAATTTAAAAAAATGATAATTAAACTTGTGAGTTTTTAATTTGTTGCAAAAATAGCTCACTATTAGTCTTTTTAATTAACGATACTTATGGAGTACATAAGTTAACAGGGAAATATGACACCTAGCCTTCTTGTGTATTGTACATATGAATTAATGATTTAGAATTTTAATTAGTTTTTTTGAGAATTTTATTTTATTTTATTGATAAAAATTAGCTAATTCATAATGTTTGATGTTAGGGATTTTAAAAATTCACAATACACCTAGTTTTCTTTCTACTTAAAAGAGACACAAACATCAAATCCAATTCTCTAAAGCAATGTTTGCTAGTTTTAACTACATTACAAGTATACATATCGTAAGTTATAGTATAATTGATATCGATAACACGAGAATTGAATCTAAATATCCAACAATCTGAATTACACTTTTTAAAGGTAAAATAAAATTATAGAACTAAAAATTAAACTTAAACTGACAAAACTTGAACGAATTTATTCGTAGAAAGTAGCAAACAATGAAGATACTCAATAAGGGAGACTTATGGATTGTTCTAGCCTTATTTATCTTTCTTTTACCTTATTGATTTAATTGTGCTTAACCTAAGATTTCCTAAAGTTTCATTATTCTCTCTCAAAGTGTAACTAATTGTCCCTAATTAAAATAAGATAGAATTAATTTTGCAATCTCTCAATCTACAAGACCTTTCCTAAATATTAAACTAGATGTGAAGCAATCCTATAGGTAATTAATAAAATAATTAAGATCTTTCTTTAACCACTTATTAATTTATTAATTGTAGGCCCGTTAAGTTACCATTTCTCGTTGCGTACCCTAATTCAAATAAATCAAAACAATATCTCAATTCGAAGTGATTATACGCTTAACAATTAATACAAACAATTATGCATTAAATCAATATAGTAAAATTTGGATGAACAATTCAAGAACAATCCCTAAAATAGATTTAGAAATCTATAATCATGTTAAAAATAGTATTTAGATTAAATATCAAAGGAAAGTAAAAGAGAAATAAACTAATGAAAATGAAGAAGCCCCTTTGTTGGAAAATCTGGACAATACTTGTTAAATCTTGATTATCCTCCTTGTTCTTGAGTTTCTTTGTGTTTTTCCTCTCTCGAAAACCTTCTTTTCTATCTTGGATGCTCTTAGGATCAGAATGTGGCCGCTAGGTTAATTCTCACGACTTCTTAGTTCTAAAAATTCATAAACACATCTCTATATGTTTTGCAACGTCACCCTGCCAAATAAGTTTTTTTCCAACTTTGACCTAAGCTTGGTATTTTCATTATATCTTAGTCTACATACCTTTATTTGACTTGCAATTTGATATGTAGGCTCCTCACATATTGTTATAATGCCTTGAAAATTTTCATTACAATCGGAGCTTTATAAGGGCACCTAATGTATCACCGAATTTGTAGTACAAAAATAGGTATTGATTTTGGGTCTTAATTGTTATCTGCACATCCAAATATTAAAGTGCATCAACACATTCCTTAAACAACTTCGTATTTCGTCCTAAAAAATAAATAAATAAACAAGAAACAATCAAACACCTAAAAGATGATAAAAGGATGCAAAATTTCATACTAATTAAGATTAAAAAACACATAAACAACACTTAAAATATCTGAAAATAACCTAGAAATATAGCACAAAAACACACTTATCAAGCAACCTAGAAAATAGAATTAAAGCAACGATAAGCTTGTCTACATGTTGTGGTTCTTGTAAGCAAAGAAGGGATAAGAGAGATAGAGAGTAATAAGGGAGGTTGGATAATGATTAGACTTGGGAAACAATGGTGCATATTAAGGAGATTGCTATTATTGGAAAAGGGCAAGCTATATTCATGGAGAAGCAAAGAGAAAGCTGATATGCTAAAACCAACTTTAAGGATAATTGGAACATATCTTATATTCATACCATTGATTCTTTGAGGATGTGGAATAATCCTCCATTTGTAACACCATTGAACACACAAAACTAAAAAGAATAGAATTTAAGGAGAGACAAGAAAAGAGAGGAAAGAATAGGTAATATTGGGTGTTGCTTTTTAGCAATGTTCGCAAAACCGGATCAGATATTGAACTGGTGAAGAGAGGGGTTTAAGGTTTAGAGGTTCAATCCGTATTAGATCGTTATAAAATCGGTATTGAACCGATATAAAATAATAAATATATAAATTATGTAAATAAGTAAAAATATATAATAAAAATTAAATATCTGATTTAAGTAGAAATAAAACACTAATATCTATTAATTTGTAATCAATAATAACAATTTTAATTAAAATTGCATCTAATATAAGACATAAGAATAATAGAAAAAATCAAGATTGTGTTTCTGATGGAAGTTATGTCTCATCTTTATCAATAATTCCAAATTCTCCAACGCTATGTAAAAAATCGTAAACTGTGATTTCATCTAAAGTAATTATATCACCATCTTCTAGTACATTTAAATAAATTGTATATTAGTACTGTATGAAATTATTTTTTAAATAACTTATACTTTAAAAATAAGAAAGCAACTTACTATTAGTATATGTGCCTAATTCATTCATCGTGAAAAATGCATTTTCTTTATAAATAGCACTTTCAAGTTCATTATAATCAAGATCAGATGATGGTTCTTCTTCTTCGATCCAAAAGTCGGTATAATCAATGCAATAGATATCAATTGGATCATATATTCTCTTCTTATTAAGGTCTCTGAAAAATAATAAAAATAATAATAAAAATATAATTACTTAAAAATCAAATTTAATCAATAAAACACTTGTTCTTCATCTTCAAATTATAAGTAATAAAAATAAGGTCATTGAGTCTTTAATGCTCTAAACGATTTTATTTTTTTAGTGTGAATGTGTTCAAAAACACTTCAATTACATTCACAACCTAATGTAGAAACCGTTTGACTGAGTAATCTATTAGCTCACTAAACAATCTTTACCACCCATTTGTATTTTAAATTATGAGTTATAAGAAAAATATTAAAATATATTAGTAATAACTAATAAATAAAAAATGAAACTTAAATTATGAAAACTTACCAGGTTGTATTTTTTTCATCATGAGTTCCCTCTGTGCAGATGGTCTGGCAAAATTCCTTTAACTTTCACGATACAATCTGATTTCGTTTGATGCTTTTGACTGTTCTACCATAGAAAACATACCTTTGCGTTCAATTATATCAAAAACACCATTCGTTATTTGACTTGGGCATACGTCTTCACTAAATAAGCAATAGGGATTAAGAAAATATGCTGCCAAATGAAACATTTGAGTAAGATGTTTATCCCATCGTTTCTCGAATAATATTTACAGTGGTGCCATAATCTTTACAACACTCAAATAAGCATCCTAGAATTTATTGTCTAGAACAACAGTATATACTTCTTTTCCTTTTTCAAAATTTGATAATTTGTGACTCAAAAAGTGTTTACTCGTCACTAAATTCTGAAGTACTTGTTTATGATCATAAACACTTTTCAATGTTATAAATACAGTCACAAATCTAGTAGCAGCAGGACACACTATCTCGAGATAATCTTCTTGTTTTCTCAACCAAGACAAAAATGTCAAATGATTATATACAAAAATTGTGATCTTAGATGCATATGAAGTAAGACTAGAAATATGAGGCATAGATTCAATATCTTTTAAAATGAGATTGATACAGTGAGTAGCGCATAGAAACCAATAAATATTCTCATACTTTGATTCTAACAAGTATCCGATTGATACATAATTAATTGCATTATTTGTAATAAAGTGAACTACATTCTTTGATCCAACCTACTCAACAATTTTAGAAAATGTTTCAAATAAAGTTTGAGCACTTTTCAACACATTTGAAGCATTAAAAGACTTAACAAAAGTTGTTCCAATATCATAGTAAACTAAAAAATTGATTAAAGTTCTTTGTCTTTGATCAGTTCAACCATTTGTCATGATAGTACATCCTACTATTTTCCATCTAAATCTATATGAATCCACAATCAATTGACATTCTTTTTTCAAATCTTGAAGTAAAGGCACACAAATCTTATAATAAGAAGGTGCTTTAAATCCAGGACCTATTATTGTTGTGGCATCTATTGCTTCTTGAAAATAAGGTGAATTTAAATCATTTAAAGGAACACAATAATGATAAAATCATCTAGATTAAGCTCTTTTACAATGTAAAATGATGTCCTTATCATGCAAAGTACTTTTTAAACTCAACTTAAAACCAAGAGTACTTTTTGAAGGAAAATAAGAATTTCAATTAACAGTAGCTTTTTTTCCCTTTATCTGAAACTTGTTGTACAACTTGTACTT
>JAOXYD010000135.1:11215776-11243453 GCA_028565735.1 Pinacopodium congolense
TTTTACTTTTTATGCATTTATTTTATGTCATTTAATTTATTGTTATTATTAATTTATTAAATTAGTATTATTGTTTATCAAGTATTTAGTTTATTTCTTAAGTTTTCATTTATGGTTAATGTCTTTATTTAATTTATATTTGGTAATTAGTTTTTATGCTTGTTCTTATGATTTTAATTGTTTATATTTCAATATTTGTTCAATATTTAGGTACTGAAATTTTTATTTCAATTTTTATTTTATTTTAGTTGAATTATGTTTTAATTAACTAATTAATACTTTAACTAATTTGTGTTTTTATTAGTCTAAATGTTGAATTGTCTTTTTCCTTTGGTGTTTTTAAATTTTTAACCTTTGTTTAATTTAATTAATTATGACATGTATTTATTTACTTTATGTTTTGCTTAATTTAATTATGTGTGGCTAGTTTCTTAAAGGTCTTGTAGGAATAGGAATGACAAAGGATAATCAATTGTGAGAATAAATTTGGATTTGAATTGATTTGGTGTTTTTAAGCTTAGGTTGGTTTGAAACATTAGATAAATGACATGAATTAGGTATTATATTTAGGCTTGATCATCCTTTTGATAATTTCCTAACTTAAATGCTAAGGTTGAACAAGTGATACATAATTGTCCATGGCGATTTCTAAAAAGTAGCAATAGGTTAGTTAGTTTTCTTTGGATACTTAACCAACTAATTTAGAGTTCCATACCTTTAGGTTACACATTCCGAGTTTATGAGTCAGTCGCCTGACTTAGTCATTCCTTAGTACCTAAGATGTCTTCACTATTAAATCTAGAGAGCTTGTTCTAGGTTATAGTCAAGATAGGGGAATTTCTAGAGTTTGTTAGATTAACCTAAGTTAAAGGAATTGAGGGTTTGAGAGCTTGTTCAAACCTATAAACTAGCATAACTAGAACACTTTTTATGTAGATTCAAGGATCAATAGTTATCCTGGAATCCTAATAATACTTTTGATCCATTGCTTTGTTATTGTTGTTAGTTTATTGTGTTTTGGTCTTTGTTTTTATTTTTGTTGTTTTTATTGCGTCCTAGTTATGTTAGTTGTTCTTATGATCAAAGGTTTTCGTTTTTATTTCACTTTACAACATTAGAAATAGTAGAACCCCCTATCTTCTTATGGATTCAACCCTAGCTCACCCTAGCTACATAAATAGGTATAGTTTGGTTTATTATTTGATAATTCATGATGACTTCAAATTTTTAGTGCCATTGCCAAGGAGCTGGCGTGTGTTATTTATTATTTCTTGTGTTGTCTTTATTTTTGTTAAGTTTTTTTCACCTTTGTGTTCTATTTTTTTAGGTTTCATACCTTTGTTAGGCTTTTGTTTTAATGTATTTTCATATTAATTTAATCTAATTTTAAGGCAGATTGCTTACTATTTATTGCTAACTTGCTTAGTTAAGTTCATAAATGATGTCCAATGTAGATGGAAACTAGTTCTCCAAGAAAATTCAGCAAAAAAGTCTAATTTTAGGAGTTAAACGAAACACTTAGCTCAAATTTTAGGATTTAAACGACACTCTTAGCAAATCGTCATTTTGCTTCACAGCCCGCCATTTCTCTAAAAGATAGGGACTTGAATAGTGTCTTCATAGCTTGTCATTTTACTCTAGTTAAGTGTCATTTTAGCCAGCCTTTTCATATTGTAATTTCAGGTTGTTTTAAGGATTCAAGGGAGTTTATAGACATGTTGGGAGGCTATTTATCAGTTTGTATCATCACTTGATGCTTTCTAAACATTAAATCTCTTGTTTTGTACTCCTTTGTTCACATATATGGCAATGACTTGTGCTATTTTGATTAAATCTTATTTTTCTTGTTTATTTGGGATGTTTGAAGCTCAATTCTAGCTTAGGACAAGTTCTATAATGTCTGGAGTGCATGTTTAACATAAAATTGGATGATAATCTTTGTTTATTTGAGATCATAATGCTTATTTTGAGTTGGTCACTTAGAATATTATTTCAAATGGTTAAAGATCTAACAACCTCTACTTTAATCATCAGAAAATTCGGTAAACAACATGGTTTAATACTTGGACCCAAAAAATCTACCTTGGTTATCAGGTGGGCATTAATCTTAAATGAAATTTAGGATAATAACTTCTTGAACTTTAATCCTAATGCCTATTAATTGATGAAATAATCAAAGATCAATTTAGGATGGTTAGAGAAAATACATAAAATTAACCATAGCTATGTTTTGAGTTAGTGAAGCCCTTAGATTAGAGATTCCAATTCATTTCATAAGTCACTTGAGGATTTAAGCCTAGTCCTTAACCATTTAACCAATTAGTAATCCTTAGCCAATTTGGATTTCAATTGCAAAGTTGGAAGTTTTTTGCGTCTTGAGTCAATCTAACCCCTTAATTTTAAGCCTTGGTTTCCTTATATAATTGTAATTTAATTTCCTTAGTAGTCATATAATCAATTCTCTGTGAGTTCGACATTCCAAAGTCTTAAATGTGCTTCACTTTATTACTTGCAATCGATACTTTGCCGTTATGTTGATTTGTATTTGAATTGAGATTGCATGTGAATTTATTGATTAATTTGAGGATAATTAGTGATATCAAATCAACTCAACAGAACTGGTTTAAACCTATAAGCTAACACCATAGTTAGAGCACCCTTTTATCTAAATTCGATGAATAATAGTTATCCTAGAATCCCAATGATACCTTCAGCCCACTTCTTTGTAATTTTTGTTTGTACTTGTATTTTTCTTTATATTTATCCTTTTTGTTATATTTATTTCTTCTTAGTTATGTTAGTTCTTTTTGCATTTAAGGGTTTTTGTTTTTGTTTTTCTTTACAACATTAGAAATAACAGTGCCCCTTAACTCCCTTTGGATTCAACCCTAGTTCAACCTAACTACATAGTTAGATTTAGTTAGGATTATTATTTGATACTTTGTGACTAACCATCATATATAAAAGAGGCTCACATAACACTTAGATTAATGAACACAAAAAACCTCACATTATTTCACAAAAATCACGCAAGCACACTTAGAATACTCAAAGATAACTATAGGAATACTTACAATGATAATAGAATGATTAAAACATGTTAAACACACCTATTTATGCCCAAAATTTAACCATTGATCAATGAATACTCAATGTTATAATCATTAAAACACTTTATAGTTGCAAAATATGATAGTTCTTGAATTTACATGTTATTTTAGTAACTATTGGTCAACCGATAGATTAAGTTTGATTGACCAACCTTTACATGCCAGGAACATTTCAACTTGTATCAATTCAAATCAATGTATATTCATCCAATTTAATCTTAAACCCAATTAAACAAGTTCCATCATACTAAACCATACCAAACACAATAAAATAACCTTAACTCAATTAAATATCTAAGTTTTTTAAAGCTTCCATGTATTATCTTATATTTCACCCATTTTCAATTTATACAATTTAACCAACCTTAATAATTCACGCATTCTTAATTAAAAAGTTAAAAAACCAAGAGGATTTTTAATATACAGACATATCAATCACATAATTCCTCTCGATTATGTACCTATATACATTTCTAAATTGTGGATGCATATATGCATGAGTAAGCCTATGAAATAACCCAAAATGAAATAAGCAAAACTTACAATAACAATTACATGAATAAACTTGTATTAAAACTAATTCGCTTCTTTGATAACTTAAGTCTTCATATATGATCCTTATAGACTCTAATTAAGCTCTAAAACTCTTTAAGTGAATATACTCGTACTTCGTCCATACACCTATCTTACAACATACTTAAGTATAACATTAATAATAAAATTGTTTTGTTATGATCAAAATAATGTGGAACCTCCATTAGATCAACATTTTCAAATGTAAAAATTATTTCATTTTTACCTTATTGTAACTTGTGATATAGGTTAATCTTTAATATTATTTAATATGCTATTGAAAATATCATTGATTACTTATGTTATTGATTCATTTTTATAGTGTCATTAATTATGTTATAAGTTATATTTATCCTATTGCAAATTGTTCTATTAGTTGATATCTACATTGTGTTATTTTTGTGTATTCATTGCCATCTCATTCTAGGTTGAATATTGGTATAGAGATTAACTATAGGCTTGGAACTTGTTTAAGCGGCTTAAGTTTCATATTAGAAAAAGTTTTTAAAACAATTAATTCATCCCCCTCTTGATTGCCTTTAAGACTTACAATTAGTATCAAGAGCTAGGCCCACTTGTTCTTATTTAATATCTAATAATATTAAGAGACAAATGATCTAGAATGACAAAGATGATAAGTTCATCTAATCAAGAGGTTCAAAAACATTATTAGAACATTGCTTTTCGATCATTGTGACTCTCTTTATTAGAAGACTTGGATGAAGTTCTTTACCTTTGGCTAAAAACATAGAACTTTAAGATATTGTTCATAATGGGCCATATATTATTACAAAATTAGTTAATGAAAACAATGCCTAAGTTTAAAGAAGAATGGACAAAAAACAATAGGAGGTTGATTTCATTGAATAATAATATTGTCCATATTTTATTTTGTGCACTTAGTAGGATTGAATTTAATATAGTTTCGACATTTGATATAGCTAATGAAATTTGTCGCATACTTGGGATCCTATATGAGGGAACAAACTAAGTGAAGGAGTGTAAGGTTTCCATGCTCACTCATTAATATAAATTGTTTTTCATGCATCATGATGAAAGCATTTCTAGTATGTATACTAGGTTTATTAAAATCATAAATACATTAAAGGGTTTGTGAAAATCAATTTAAAATTTGAACTTATTTAGAAAATTCTTAGATCCTTACATAAGGAATGAGAAGCAATAGCTACAGCCATTCAAAAGGTGAAAGGCCCAATTGTCTTATGTTTGGATGAATTGATAAGATCTCTTCTCATACATGAAATGAGGCTTAAGGAGACCAAGAACAAAGAGGAGGAATCTATTTCAAGGAGGAAGAATTTATCATTCAAATCTATGAAGGAGGATCTAAGCGATGAGGAGAACTCTTCCAATGATAGTGAAGATGGCATAGCTCCTCTCACTGGGAAGTTCAAGAGGTTTTGAAAAATAAAGGCTACTCTAAAAGAAGAGATTAAGATAAGGATGATTTCAAAAGAAAGTCATCTATTAACATTTTTTTATTATAGGTAACCAGGCCATTTGAAGAACCATTCTTAGTTCTTGAGGATGATGAGAAGGAAGAAAGAAGTACTAAGAAGGACAAGAATAAAAACAAGGGAAGAAAGATGAGGAAAGCCTTGAAAGCTATGTTGTGGGAGATTTTAAGTGAATCAAAAAGTGATAAATTCGAGAAGGAACTTACAAATTATTGTCCATGGCATTGGATGATGAGGTACCTTCCACTTTACATTCTTATAATGATGAAAATAATGATGTTAAATATGAATTGAGCTATGATGATTTAGTTAGATATTTATAAGGCGTGAATTTGAAAAGAAAGAAATTATCATCCAAATACAAGGAATGTGTGAATTTGGTTGATGACCTTAAGTTAGATAAAGATAGGTTAAATCAGGATCTATATAATTTAGTAGAGAAGAGTGTGATTGTTGGTGAAGATAGAAACAAGATTATGTATGAAAATGAATTTTTAACAAATGACGTAAATTCTGTAAAGAAATCTTTAAAAAAAATTCACTAAGGATAAGTAGAAGTTAGATAGTATTCTTCGATGTCAAAAAGCTTTATAAGATATGCATGGCTTAGGTTTCACTTAAGGAAGTGGAATTCCTAATGCCTAGACCATTTTTATAAAGGGTAAGAACTTATATGAATGGAATGTCCCTAAGAATTAATTTGACAACAGTGTGTCGACTTCTAGCTCACAACATAGGAAGAACAATCATGTATATATGTATTCATCAAAGCCTACATCTAGGGTGAATATGCATGTTTCTAGGAATGCATATAGGCTATATATGAGACAAAGTTAGCCAGCCTATGTTTAAGCATAAAAAATACGTATTTAACTTCCTAGAAAATTTCCCCCATGCATATTCAATATGTGTCATTCATATTCTAGGCCATGGAATATGTCTCATTCATATTCTAGGCGAAAACATTAACAAAGGACTTTTAGGAATTGTCTACCAAAAAATGTATCTAAGAAAAACTTTAGTCTCAATGTGCATTTTTATGATATTCCAAATATTTTCAAATTTTGTGGAAGATAGAGTCATGTTGAAATTTTTTTTTTTAATAAACAATCAAGGTTTAATAGTTTACAAAAAGGCATAGGAAGTAAAATTTCTAACCCCTAATGACCCTAATTAATATGAGTATCTAAAGTGAAATAAATCTTTTTGTTTTGTAAGAATTTAGAAGTAACATATGGTATATAGATAGTGGATGTTCTAGGCATATGACAAGAGATGCTACTTAATTTATTTCATTAAAAAGTAAATTTGGAGTATATGTCACTTTTGGAGAAAATTTCAAGCATAAAGATATTTGGTATTGGCAAAGGCCTTAAGAAAAACACTATTATTGATAATGTGTTTTTATTAGATGAATTAAAACATAATTTGTTAAGTGTTATTCAATTTTGTGATAAGGGTTTTAAAGTTTCTTTTTAAGGAAAATCTTGCATTGTTTATAATGTTGTAGACAATAGTATTGTTTCTATTGGAAAGAGAGATAAGAATATCTATACCATTAATTTAAATGATCTCTCTAACCATAAAGTTGAGTTTTTATGTTTCTATAAATAAGGATGCTTAGATATGGCATAGAAGGTTAAGTCATGCAAACATTGAGAAAATTTCAAATCTAAGCAACAAGGAGCTATTTAATGGGTTACCAAAGGTGAAGTTTGAAAGGGATAATGTGTGTGATTCATGCTAAATGTTAAACAAAATAAAACCTATTTTAAAAAGAAAAATGTGATAACTACTTCTAAAACTTTAAAGCTTTTATGTATATATTTATTTGGAACATTTAGAGTTGCTAATTTAAGAGGAAAATTATATACATATGTGATAGTTGTTAATTTTAGTAGGTTTACTCGGGTGATGTTCTTAGCTAGTAAGGATAAATGTTTCAAATATTTTGATAAATTTGCTAAGAGGGTCTAATGAGAAAAAAGATTATATGATAACTTTTATTCGGAGTGATCATGGTAAAGAGTTTAAAAATGGGAGTTTAGACCCATATTATGAGGAAAATGGAAATTTCCACAACTTTTCTACACTTAAGACCCTTTAACAAAAATAGAGTTGTTGAGGAAGAATAGAATCTTACAAGAGATGGTTAAGAAAATTTTAAATGAATATAGTGTTCCTTAGTATTTTTAGGAAGAATTTATAGAATACATATATATCCATCAAAGTCTATATATGCCTTCTATAAATAAAACCTTCATGAACTTTGGTATGGGAAAAAGTCAAAGGTTTGCCATTTCTTAGTTTTGGGGTGTAATTGTTTCATTTTAAGCACTAGAGAAAATTTAGGTAAGTTTAATTAAAAAACCAAAGAACACATATTTGTAGGTTATTCTTCCACTAGTAAAGACTATATGTTGTTTAACAAGAGAACAATGATGATTGAAGAAACTATGAATGTTGTATTTGATGAATCAAACCCTTTTGACATGAAGAAGATTTTAGAAGATATTGATATAGGTTTATCAAGAGATTTGGAGAAATTAGGACTAGGAGAACAAAAAGAGGACAATTTAGATAACCAATTTACACTTAATGAATTAATAGTTGAACCTAGTGATGAAAATAGAAGAGATGAGAATTTACCTAAAAAATGAAAGTTTAAGAAAGGCGACCCTTTAAGTCAAATTATAAATGATGTTAAAATAGGTGTAGTAAATAAATCATCCGTTATAAACTTGTCCCATATAGCTTTTATCTATAATATAGAGCCTAAAATCATAGATAAAGCCCTTAGTGATGAAAATTGGGCTTTAACCATGAACAAAGTGTTTATTAAATTTAAAAGGAACAAGGTTTGGAAATTAGTACCTAGGCCTAATGATCATTAAATCATTGGTAAAAAATGGGCTTTTAGAAATAAAATTGATGAATTAGGAAACATTGTGAGAAAGAAGGTAATATTAGTAGCTAAGGGTTATAATTAAGAAGAAGGAATTGATTATGAGGAGACTTTTGTACCTATTGCAAGATTGGAGGCTATTAGGTTCCTTTTTGCATATTGCATGAGTTTAAGTTATATCAAATGGATGTCAAGAGTGCATTTCAAAATGATTTCATTTAAGAAGAGGTTTTTATAGAGCCACTACCTAGTTTTAAGAACCATGATATACCTAACCATATGTAGAAGCATTCTAAAGCTTTATATGGTTTAAAATAAGTTCCTAAAGCTTAGTATGAGCAATTAAGTTCTTTATTAATGAAAAATAAATTTTCAAATGATAAGCCAGATATCACTCTTTTGCTAAGAAAGAAAGTGATGATATTTTAATTGTATAAATTTATGTCGATGACATTATTTTTGGAGTTATAAATGAGAGGTTATATAAGGACTCTTCAAAGTGTATAAGTCAAGGGTTTGAAATGAATATGATAGTAGAGTTAAATTTCTTTCTTAGCTTGCAAGTTAGGAAAATAAAAGATGTTAATTTCATTAGTCAAGAAAAATATACTAAGGAGTTACTAAAAATATTTAACATGGATCAAAAAAAGACATTGAGAACCCTTATATGTGTAACGACTAATTTGAATAAGGATGAAGAGGACAAACCACTAAATTCTAAGTTATATAGAGGTACGAAAGGTAGTTTGCTATATCTCACTACTAGGAAACCTAACATCATTTTAGTGTTTACTTATGTGCTAGGTTTCAATCAAGTTATAAAGAGTCTCACCTTTCAACTGTTAAGAGAATTTTTAGGTATTTAGTTGATACATAATCCTAAGGTTTATGGTATTTGTTAGAGTTTAACTATATTTTAATTTTAATTAATCTACTTCTAGATCAACTAAAGGAAAATGCATCTCATCAAAAAGTAGTATAAAACAGTAAAGTACTAAGTATCATCTCCTTAGGAATCTAAGTTTAATATTAGGTCAAATAATGTTTAATTATCTAGAAACTCTAAATTGACCGAGTAGTAAAAATAAAAAAGGAACTAACTAAAATAAAAGCAAACAACATTCAATCTAAACTTAAGCTAATGAATTAAGAGTCTTAAAAATGATAATCTAACTAGGCCGTTGATTTTAATGAGTTAAACTAACAAAGAAACAAATGGTTGAAACAAGATATAACTAGTGGTCATAGAAATGCCTTTTCTCTTTTGAAAATAATTTATCTATTTGATCTATAAACAAATTAGGCATAAATTTCCTTAATCTTACGAAATTTAAACCTAGGTTCATTAGATCTAGAACCCTCGCAAAAGACTTTAAAGTTTGGTCCACATCAAACTTCAATCATATTGCCTAATTAATATTCCAATAATTAAAATCCTTTAGTCATCTAAAAATCTTACTTAGAAGGGCAATCCAAGTAAGATTAAATTAAGAACTTTAATTAGAAAAATATTCCAATCATATAAAACCCATTTAATCTCTTAACTATAGTTATACCAAGATAACACACATATTCAACAATGGAGACAAGAATATAATAAGAAAACCTAAATCCATTAATGAAAAACAAGACTCAATACAAAATAAAAACAGAAAGATAAAGGAATATAACAAATTTTGATCTTTTCCATTAAAATCCCACTCTTTAATCCACCTTGAATGTTCTTAAGGACTTAAATCCTCTAACCCAATGCAAAGAAAAAGAAAAACAAAAGAAAACTACACTAAACCCTAACTAAGAAAGAAAAAAGTGTTATTCTGTAATCTACTATGTATCACTTTTCTTTCTCTCTCTTGTCTACATTTTCACTCCTTTTTGAAGTGTTTGAAGTAGCTTTTAGGGTTTGGAGATGTTTCTTTATGATTCCCCCCCTTTATCCTTCAAAAATATAAAAAATAACATGTAAACAGTGAGCATAATGAGAGTTTAGAAACTAATCAATGACGCTTTTTAAATGCATCATTATACTCCTAGAATTAGGCTTCAATGGAAAGCAACATCATTTTCAATATCCTTTTCTTAATATGTTTGATGTCCAAACTACATATGTCTTCCATTGTTAATTTTGAACTAACTCTTCCCACAAAAATTGGTTGGTGTTTAGAATCAAACTTTTGACATATATACTTTGTTGGTGACAAATCTAATTTTTCATATAGTTTCTTGATGATTGGTTTAAATTGAACTATAATAATAAACATATTTTTATTCTTTATTTCCACTTGTAAGGCTATTACGAACATACTAGTTTCTTGCAACACCATTATCATGTAGGAGACATTTATCCTCTTTGTTCTTATGAAGTCCTCATGACTTTTCATCCTTACTCTATGAGTTCACTTTGTCAGAGTATCAAATTTACAAATAGCCACCTCACTAAATTCTCTTTTTAACAAATCTAGAGAGACACTTTCAATGAAGAACTTTTCCTTCTTTTTCTTTTACTCTTCTTCGTGCATGACTCTGACTTAACCATTACAAGACTCCTAAAATTATCTAACTTTGATACTACTTTGTTAGAGATCATCTCTTTATTGAACTATACTTTGACACCACTTTTTTTGGAATTAAGAGAATGCTTTGTGGAAAGAAGAGTAAATTAACGAAAGATATAATCACTTAAAAAAAATAAAAGGGAGAGAGAATCATCACAAACTCAAATTAATTATTTTTATAATGCCACTCCACTCTCTTTGAACTCTTAAAATAACATCACACTCATATACATAAATATCTAAATAACCTTTTAGGTTACCTATTTATTTAATACAAAAGAATATTTTACTTTTAAGACTTTGTAACTAAAACTCACGCATTAACCTAACTATCCTAATTCAATACTCTTCGAACCATTAAAACTTATCACATAATAATAAATATTTAAATTTACATTTCTAATAATTTTTGCATTTAAAGAGATTTTCTTGTTATCTTTTTGGAACTATGATGTGTTTTAGTTAAAATAAGTTATAAAAAATGCAATTTCTTTATATAATGAGGTTTGAAAATGTCTGGATATGACCAATGTTATACTTGACTATCTTAAAGTTCCTACTTTATCAATAGTCTTACTACATATGTATATATACAAGTAATTATGAAGTCAAGTAGATATGTATCTACTTTAAATGATTAAGTATCATTTATTGACTACATGGTGAGTTTAATTCATAAGATCATAATTGATTACATTCATGGTAATGAAAAAGGTTATAAATCAAATGGAGACCCTGACATCAAATTATGTTGTTGATAGGGCACCTCGCTCCACTGTGTCAATCTATACTAGTAATGTCCTAATCCTCTTGGCCATGCATACAAAATTGCTTTTAACACCAAGAAATAACAGTACTTACTCATTGTATTAAAAGAAAACTTCAATTGACACATAATGTCTATTTAGTTAGGATTAATCCTAGTTAAACAAGATAATGTAAATTTAACGATATTTGTAGTGAGTGTAATCCTAAGTAACTTAATGAATAAGAAGTTCTCCTTTTCTTATCTAATTTCATAGTTCAAAATGCAAGAAGTAGATTTTCTTATAAACTAATATGATGTACCCACAAATGTAATAAATAAACTTGTTAAGTTGATGTTGAAATTGATAACTAGAAAGTTAATAAGAATTAGAAAGTGCAAACTCAAATGATTCATAAAAATAACGAACATCTAAAGCTAGTAAAAAAGTTTAATTAATTACTTCCAATTAAGGTCACCAACTAGAAGGAGGTTGTTTTACAAATCTTCATGTAATAAGATCAAGCTCACTCCCTAAACCAAAGTCCTATTCACGATCATTAATAAATATTTGCTAGAGATTTAATGAGGCTATGGTAGCTTTTGAGGCTGATATGCTAGTAGATGGAACAACCCTTAAGGACAACAATAATCAAAGGGACAAAGTCACAAACAAAATCATCATCCTCGAGGTCATGGAAGGTGTAAGTGGGTTGTTGTTATTGATTATGACAAAGTTGTTGCCAAAGGTTAAAGCTTGGAAGTGTTTATGGTTGATTTAATTTCAATAACGTTGATAGGTTGACACAAGTGTGTTTATTACATATAGAGTAGGGAAGTATGAAGGAAAGTAGTTGTCTAAAATAATATTAACCTAGTTTTATATTAAATGGAATTGATGGTACCTAGGTATCAATCTTCTTTCTTCAATAATTGATGACAAAAAGGATTATTGTTAAAAAATTTGTTAGGTATTTCAATCCTATAATTCTCCAAAAAGTGGGAATTCTTAATTTAAGTTCTTAGTAAATCTTTAAATTCTATTTAATAAAAGGATTATTGAAATTATAAGGATAAATTACGTAATGCATATGAGCAATTTGAGTAGGGGGGAACACACATATATAAAGAAACACTAGTTAAAGGTAAAGAATGATATATTGTAGTATGTCTGTCTGAAAATGCCAAAGAGTGAATCTGTAAGACCCACCTTCTTTGGCCTGGTAATGGAATACATTTTAGACCTTGGAAGGCATCACAAAGATGGACTTTTGTGTTGAAGAAAAAAAGATAAATTGTCCTTGAAGTAAAATAATAGTGAAGTTGTTATGACCTTTTTAAACCATCGTTGTGCATCTAGACTACTGATGAAATGAAGGCTTAAACTTGGCATGGCTTGGACATTTGATAGGCACTTGAACATGTTCTACTGGGGAAGTGATCTAAGGTAAAATTGTGGATCTTAAAGGACTTAGGTAGTCCAATAATGGATTTTCATGGATAGTTTAAAGATAAGGTCGTTATGGTATTAACCACAAAACTATCTTTCTTTATCCTAGTATTGATTTTATGTAATAACATATGTAAGGGACATATATATCTACTATAAGTCCCTTCCATAGAGCATGTACTTCATGTTTTGACATTAATAAAGTTTTATTTTCCTGCAAATCTCTTACTTACTTATAAATTTTTTAAGTACTTCAAAAATTCTAAACATTCTTCATACTATAATAATGGAAGGGAATTTGCTTAAAATTAATAAGGGATTTTTGTTGCATTACAAGGAAAATTTTTGACTATATAAGAGCCGCAAAAACACCCATGTAACAATTGGTATAAGAGTCAAGTTATGGGGAGATTTTGATAGACAATATGATGGGAAATTAAATTATAGAGGTAATAAGAGAAAGATTGGTCAATTAGAGTATGCCTTAGGTGCTATTTTGGAAGAGGAATCCATGCGATTTTTTAGATGTTTAAAGCTCCTAGAGGAAGTCACAAAGAGGCTATAAAAAATTATGCACAAAATTTTTGTTGAGACAAACAAGAGTTGCAATTGTTAAGGATGCTTTGGCTCTCATTAAGAACAATACTACCATACATTGTGGGAAATTTTGGACTAAGTCAAAAGTCCCTAAACCGAAGTATTTTTATGGTTTAATAGATTTTAAGATCCTTAAAAACTTTATATGGGATATGTAGTATTATTTCAATATTGTCGAAGTGTCAGAAAGTGACAAAGTTATACTTACAAGTATATACCTAGGAGAGATGCAAAATTATGGTAGAGGGCTAAAATGGATTACGATCTCAATGTAACAAGGCCTCGAATTAATACTTGGTAGACCTTAGTACACGAACTAAAGGAAGAATACCTATGATGTAACACTTCTTAGATTGACAAAGAGAATTTGAGAAAACTATGCTAAGAGGGATCTTTGAGGAACTATGTCAAGGCCTTTAGTTCTATG
Organism: Pinacopodium congolense; assembly: GCA_028565735.1. Taxonomy (NCBI): domain Eukaryota; kingdom Viridiplantae; phylum Streptophyta; class Magnoliopsida; order Malpighiales; family Erythroxylaceae; genus Pinacopodium; species Pinacopodium congolense. The sequence goes on from JAOXYD010000135.1 coordinate 11,229,617, forward strand.
ATGTTAGACATTCGAAAAATGTTGGAAGAAGACAAGCTCTATAATTTTCCATTAGGTCTTTAGACCTGGCACAAACAGAGTTACGAAGGAAGAGATTTCAAGACTTACCAAGTGTCATTATGACTACTGATAGATTGGTAGACTTGCAACCCAATTAAGACAAAGAGAACTCATCTAACGTCAATGGAAATGGAAATCACAAAATGGAGAAATACATTGGACAAAATGATAGGGGAAAGGATGAAAATGCTTTTTAAAAGGTTTGCCATTACAAGATTACTTGCTTTATAAGCAACAGATCACATTATGCAAAGGACTGTCAAAAGCAAACAATGTTGAACGCTTTTATTAGTTGAGAAGGAGGATAGTAGCAAAATAGTTTTTATTAATCCTATGGTTGTGGAAAAGACAATTGGAAGTGGAAATTTTAGATCCTAATATAACTAAACGAAGATGTTAAAGTTTAAAGGGAAGTGAAGTCACTAAATAAGAGGCCAAGTTTAGTAAGAAAACAAATTCATTTTCCCTTGGAACTTATAAGAAAGCTAATGGATTTTGCATAACAAAAAATATAAACGATTTAGAACTTTTGTAGCAAGGATCTTGCCATTTCATAAGCATTTCTCAAGGTTGAGGATGTTTACATTTCATGTATTAACCTAATATGTTCTTGTGAACTTTTCTTGTAAGGTAAATGGAGGTTATTCTTAGACAACTTTAAGGAAAAATTAAAAAGGTGCAAAACATAGTTTAATGACTTAATGAGGTCTTATTGATGAGGAGATCAACTTTCTTTTGATGGAAGAGGTTCGTAAGATCCTTTCTTTGGTTTGGTAATGGGATGCATTTTAAACCTTAAAAGGAAACATAAAGATGAATTTTTATGTTAGAGGACAGAAGATAACCAAACCCTAGAGTAAGACAACATTGGCGTTGTTATGGTTCTTTCAAAATACTGTTGGGCATCTAGACTAGAAAACGAAATGAATGCTTAAACTTGGCATGGCTTGGACATTTGATTGGCACTTGAGCATGTTATGCTGGGAAGTGTTTTGGGGTAAAACAACAAATCTTAAGGGATTTAGGGAGTCTAAGGATGCATTAGCATGAGCAGTTTAGGACAAGGTAATTATGGGATTAACCATCAAATTACATATCCTTATTGTATTATTGGTTTTTTGTAATAAAACATATAAAGAAAATATATATCTATTATAGGTCCTTTCCATAAAGAATGTATTTCATATTTCAACATTAATAAAGTTCTATTTTGTTTGCAAATCTCTTGTTCCTCATAAATTGTCTAAGAACTTCAAAAATTATGAACATTTTTTCACAACATAATACTATGTGTGTGCAAGTGTTTGAAAAAAAAAAAACTTTCTTAAAATTAATAAGAACCTATTAATTTCATTATAGGAAGAATGTTTCCAATCTAAAAGTCTAAAAAAATCACCCTTAGTATTATCGTAATGAAATATGACATTAACGAGATGGCATTTATTTCAAAAAAAATAATAAGGAAATAATTATTACTTGCAAATAAGCATAATAAATACATGAAATGACATCTTACAGCCCTACCAAGTTTCTACAAGATATATATATATATATATATATAATATTCAAACTGAAACTTCACTGGTTTTGGCTTAAGGGTCATTTCTACCCTTTTTATATTTGTGAGAAAACGTGATAAATTGCAGTAATTTGATCCTTGAATTAAATTGATATAATAGTTTATAGAATTTTGTTAAGTATAAGGTTTTATGGAAGAATTTTTTTTCTTTTTTCAATTTGGTGCTATGTTCTATAATAATGGAAGTTTTTATGTGTTTATATAGTTCTGGATCTGTATTTGTCCTTTGTGGTCTTTTTTCTTTCTTTTCTGTGTAAAAACACCACACTTTTTTATCAACAATGTACATTTATTTTATGTGGAAAACACTAAACTTTCTATATTATAGACATTTTTTTTCTGTGGAAAACACCACAATTTCTATCAACTATGGAATAGCAAGAGGCTCTTCAGTTGATGGAAAAGGAAGCACTTATAGGCTTTTCTTTGTTGATCGTCGTAGGTATGGTTTCTTTCTTTCTTTCTCTGTACGAGTCTGTGTGTGTTTAGCTTGTATATTGAACTTAACTAGAACTATGTTGCATCTGTAAATAGTTGAAAAGATCAACAAGAAATTAAAATTCAAGATTTGCATTAAATTCTTGGTCATAATTTGCCTTCACTTTTGTTTTTAGTAGTTAACTAGACGTGTCAGAGATGGTTCTTTCCTCTCTTTTTTCCATTTAATAAGTGAAAATGAAGTAGCATTTTACATTTGAAAATATTGAAAAGGATCTTATGGAATACTATATGGTTTGTCACTCTTGGGTCAAAAAACAAGAAAAAATATAAGAGAATAAGATAGACTTGGGTCCAAAATTGTGAGTTAATACTAACATTCTCCTGAAGAAATTAGAAGACCACTTTGTGTGTATGGTTACTTTAAAAAACATTATGTATTATGACCACGAACATCTCTAGCTTTATAATCTACTTCTTAATGTTTTTGGCACGGAAATCTACCCTATTAATTTTAAGCTTTTCTTGAATAACTTGATTGGGAAGACTGTTGTAGTAAAGCTTAAATGGGTAATGGAATACAAAGGTGACTATGACTCAAAATTATAAACTTGTTATTTGCATGGTTGGTCATACATGCTTCTTGCCTTAATGAGCTCATACATTTACTTGTAGATATGCCCTAATTTCCTTTTTAAATCTAGCTTGAGGTTCTCATCTCAATTTCATAATTTTATGCAATTCATCAAATGGAATATAGTCTCAACCACCGTTTTGCTCAAGGAAACTTCCTGTTGTCAACTATTTTGTTTACAATTTAAGATTATACATTTTTCAAGGGATCCCTTTTTCAAAAATCATGTTTAAGACATCTAAATATTGTAACTAATCTACAGTTGGGCATTGCCAAATAATATATTGATGGATAGTTCAGTGGTAATCTGGGAGAGATTTTAATCAAGTAATAAAAATAAATAATAAAATCAATAGTATGAGCTTGTCATTTTTCTTGCTTGCATATGCTCCCATAGCATGATAATCATATGCAATTCATAGATGTTGCCTTAATTTGATTAATTTTTCTTTATTAAATAAAAATTAGTAGGCCTTGGAATTTTATCAACACCAATCCTAAAGATCATGATTTCAAGCAATGTTTGCCTAATTTTTCTTTAATATCTGAATAATTAGGTTTGTGGTAATGCAAATACCATATGTATTCATATACATGTAGACATAAATATATGAATAAGTATGTCTCAAAATTGATACCATTTGGATCGAAATTGACCAAGCTAAGCTTGCAATCATAGGCTAGCTTTGTTCCCTTGAAATGGAATATTCAGTTAACAACATTATTTTCTAATAGGTTGTCCCATTTATTTAAACATGCTTGAATACTTAAAGTAGGGTCAGAGGCATAACATGTGGCTTCTTAATTAGGTCACCAATATGTTGTATCAGTGAGACATCATGCTCAAGTACATTCTTTGTTGGGCACGTAATATTTCAGATAGAAATGTTGAGAATATTGAAAGCATGTGTATGTCTTCTAGGGAAATCATTTCAGATTGATTTTTAACTAATGTGATAAGTATGATAAATTGACAAGAACATGTGGGTCGATGGACATTTAGTTACAATGTTATAATCTAAACTTGAATTTCCAAAATTGAACACTTTAATTTATCTCCTAAGTATAAAATATTTGCTTAGCATATGATTAGTTCATACAGAAAATTTGTATCCTCAAAGGGTCCCAGAAGATAAAGACATAGAAGCATATCATGATTAAGTAGTGGCCTTTATCAAATATGTGGTGAACCTTTTAGTAATAAGGTTTCTAAACACTTTGTAAAAGCTTTGCATTGCCTATTTACATTTGCCTTAATCAAGATTCCCTTACCCTCAATCTTAACATCCATTACTTCTGTGCCAATTTGTTGATTCTCAGTATTAGTGACTTTCTAACTAGTTATGACTAATATTCAGATTTTTCGATATACTCCATATAATCAAGTTTATATAACTTTATAGGGCATAGTGTTTATGATTGTGAAGTTTAGAAATAGAGATAATAATTGAGAAGTCAAGAAGGAAGGAGAGAAGAGAAGAGAGAAGAAACGCCAAAATCTGAACTTTTTCTAGTTATTCCTTTATGTTGCTATTAGTTAGGTCTTTAAATGAAATTACAATAACCAAAACTCATAAATTATATAACTACCCTACAAATCTCCACTAAATATTTTAGTGGAATATTATTTTCTATAATAACTAAATAGTCCTTATTCCTTTTACATATCACATAGGATCTAGGTTATCATGAATTACCATACCAATTGAAGAGGAAGGAGAATGTGAAGAGGCTGGGAGCTACCTAACAAGAACTGGAATATGGTTAGTACCACAACACTATTACTTTTTTTCTTCTTTTTTTTTTGAGCACTTTACCTATGTTAGCTTAGTGTATATTTCATTGACTGAATTGGAGTGGTACCAATCATATATGGGTACTTGTTATGATATGTGGTGTTTAGAGGTCATAAACATATATGACAAAGCATTAGATCAAGACCTAAAGCCAACTAGATGATTACATAATAATAACGAAACCAAAGTCAGGATTTGTGTACGACCACATAATTTTTGTAATAATTTTTAGAGATAATAGCTATATAAATAATCAGCCTTTTGGAGGTTTTTTCAATTTAATGATCAACATTTAAAATTTTTTAATTTAGTGATCAATTTTCAAAAATTCGATCAATCCAAGTAAAAACTTAAATGGTGTTAATTGCATACTGACTAAACTAGCAGATTTTGCCATATAGATATCTACGTGGCATATAACTCTAACTTTTAAAAATTTTCAATTTAGAGATCAAATTTTCTTAAATTTGTTCAAATCATATTGAAATTAGTTTGATCAAATTAAAATTAGTTTTTTCTTATAAAATAACAAGTTATTAATATACCAATATTTTATTAAAAAAATATTGTATAACAACTTTTAAATTTAGTTAACAAATATTTAATTATATATTAGACTATCTTTCAAAGGATATCCAAGTTTTAAACTTGATAAATATTTTTACCTAAAGAAAACAATTAATGAATAAATATTTTAAATTAAATATACAATAGCTACAAAATATCTTCTGTAAATAAATTTAGATTTAAATACATATTGTTGATTTATAATAAAGATTAGATATAAACATGAAAAAGAACTTGTATAATAAAGACACACTATCCAGTAATAAATTTTCTGTCAATGTTATAACTTGAATAATGTGAGTATATGATTTTCATGTAATATCTCTCATCCAAGAGCTTTCGTTAGGTGACATAATATTTATTCTAAGGTAACCCAACAATGAATGGTTAGAGAAGACATAAATTGACTTATAACACTAACATGATATCTAATATCATGATGAGAAAATGTCAAATAGTTTAGTTTTCCGATCAGTCTTCTATATTTTTCTAGGTCTTCAAGCAAGTCTTCATCTTTAAAGAGCTATAAATTAGGTATTATTGGATTGTTGCATGGCTTAACTATTCCCAATCTTAGTTAATAGATCAAGTACGTTAACTTCTCGTCACTTCTACTCCTAGAAAATATTTTTTAAGGTTCCTAGATCTCTAGTGTGAAACTGATTTTGAAGAAAATAATTTAAAGATGATGCCTATAGAATCACTTTCAATAATGATAGTGTCTTCTACAAGAGTACAATGTGAGATTCAGAATGTTTATAAAAAATTGAGTGATCAGATTTATGCTTATTTATTCCAAGTGTTTCCACTACCTAACTAAAATTTCCAAACTACGCAGGACTTCAAATGATGATAAATTTTTCCATACTCATCCTTTGAAAGAAAGCAAGGTGATTTCTTCGTGTACAGTCTCTCATAGAGGTTTCTATGTAGGAAGTTATTTTTAATGTCTAATTAATATCATGGATAATCACAAGTAGCTACTAGAGAACTGGATAGGCGGATAGAGGTTAGTTTAGTAATAAAGGAGGTGGTATCAGAATGATCTATAACATACATTTAAGCATAGCCTTTTACCAAAAGTCATCCTAAAAACTAAGCCATTGATCCATCATAATTGACTTTAATTGTAAACACCTATTTACATTCAATTACCTTCTTTCCATTAAGTAAGTTTACTAATTCCTATATACGATTAGCATATAATGCATTCATCTCCTCTATTATAGTATCATGCTAATCAGGATAAGATAAGTTTTCACGAACAATTTTTGGGAAAGTGATAGAATCAAGTAATGTAATAAAAGAACAATAATCGGAAAACAAATGATCATAAGAAACAAAGAAAGAAATAGGATAAGTGCACCGACATTTACCTTTTAAAAAAAGTAATTGGAAGGTAATCAGTATTGGATCTGATGGTGAAGAAAAGGTAGGTATGGATCTTGTATCAGATGATTTCGTGTTCTAAAATAAATAATACAAATAGGTGATTATTACAGTTATGGCTATGTAACTTTTATGGTTTGATAGGTGATATTCTAATTTAATAGACCATTATCCTCCTTCTTAGGGATTGAAGAGGTAGGAAAGAAAGGAGTATGTTCTAAAACACAAGATATTTTTTAAGAGTTAGGTAGTAGCATCAATATCCTTTCTGTAGATAAAAGTAACTCAGAAAAACACATTTTTAAGACTTAGGTTTGAACTTAATAACTTAAAGATGAACATCACAAAAAAGCAAGTGTTATAAAAACTTTGTAGTGGAATAGTGAAGAAGGGTTTTGTAGAAAAGAAAATAGTATAAGGAATCTCATCATGAAGTACATATAAAAGCATATAAGTGATTAAAAAAAGGATATGGAGACTGCATTAACTTAAAAAGGTTTGAAAACTTGCATTTGAAATCAGAGTACTCTAATAATTTCAAGGAAATGACAATTTTTTCCTTCAGTCATGATAAAGAATGTTATTTTGGATCATCTAGACTTAGAATGATATAGAAAAATGTTCTTCGAAATTATCATGTCTCAAGTTAAGTATATTAAATTATGTTTTTATTTCAGTGCAAAAGTAGTAAAATAGGAAAGTAATTCAAAATGATTTTTCATTAATAAAGCCAAGTCATATGAGAGAAATCATCAACAAAAGTAAGAAAATATTGAAATAAATTTTTGGACACAACAAGACAAGGGCATCAAACATTAAAATGTACTAATTCCAACGAAATGTTAGCTCCTTTATTGATTTGAGGAAAGGAAGATAGATGATAATGTTTGTTAAATTGTCATACTCACAGTTTAAATAAAGTACATTATTAAACTGAGGAAATAACTTCTTTAATAAAGGTAAAGAGGGATATCCTAATTGACAATGAGCTTGAAAAGGAGTTAGGACATTAGAATAAGCAATGGGTCTGGGTCACCAGGTATCCATAATATAAAGACCTCTTGAATCAAATAATCTATCAATAATATTCTTTATTATAAGATCTTGAAATATATAGTGATCATGAAAAATGAGAAATATCAACTCAAGATACGAGAAAGTTTACTCACAGATAATAAATTAAAAGAAAATCTTAGTAGGTTCAAGATAGAGGACATGAATAATAATAGAGTGAAGTTAACAGTGTTAGAATCATTAATAGAGGAAGTAGATCCATCACCTAAAAAACATGGGAAGGAGATGAGTGTGGATTAAAAGTAGAAAAAAAGACTAAAATTACCTATCATATAATATGAGGCACTAGGATCAGTGACCAATTGAGAGGAAGAGAAAAGAAAACATGTAAGTTTATTACCTCAGTCAATAATAGTATTGACATATTGGAATGAATTTTTCAATGCTTCTTAGTATTGAGTAAATTTAGAGAACTCATTGGTAGAAGCGATAATAGTCCTCTACGTAGATGAGGTAGATATACTAGTAGCTGCAATATGATGAGATTTCTGAGATTTATTTAGTAGCTTTTGGCACATGCATTTGGAGTGATCCGACTCATGAAAAATATCAACATGTGACTCTTCCTACATCTTGATTTTTATTATTCTAATTTCCTGTTATACTTCTGTTATAATTTTTATAAGATGATTTTCCTATTTCAAATTCATAGGTCCAACTTACAAGAACACTAGAAACCTGAATATTAAGAGTATCAAATTCATTGATATCTATGCAGAATGTCTAGGTAAAGATGCCATATAGGGAGAAAATTTTAGTACTAGAAAAAATGTTTTGACAATTTCAAACTGAGAACTTAGAACATAAAAAAAACTCATGATTTTCATTTTTTTTGTTGAGTTTGTTGAACTTTGATATGAGGACTAAATGATAATAAGATATTTAATTCTTCATATATCCTTTTAAAATTTATAAAATATGTTTGAAGAGTTAGGTCTTTTTGTTAAAACTGATAAAAATCCTTACACACTTTATAAATTTGAAAAATATTTCCTTCTTAAGAATATAATAATTATAAATAATCTATTAACTCTTAAACATACTAACAATGAATAATCAAATTGATGATCTTATAGTCACTTGAGTTCCTAATTTGCAAAAATAATCTGACATTGTTTCACAACCACTCATTTCCAGTATGGTTCGATGGGGATCATTAATAAGATGATAATCTTTAGAAATGATCCTTAGAAAAATTTAGACTATCTTACATTAATCAAAATAGTTGAGTTCAGGTAATTTATGTTTTGTGATTTAGATATCATAGGATTACATCTATAATGATTAAACCTTTTTGTTCATTAACCGTTAAGGAAAATGAGTTAAATAAAGTAAGAATAGTCATACAAAAAAGAAAAAAAATTGAGTGCAAAGGATCAATCCCAAAATTAGACAGCAAGGGAAAGAGAAAACCTCTTAGGGAACACTCTCTCACTCTCTTAAGAACCAAAGGAGCCACTGGGTGAAAAAGAATAACAAGAAGTAATTGAGGAGTAGCAGAGGTGATATTAGCAGAAGCAGAATCGAGAATCTAGGATAGCAAAGGCAATAATTAGGCAAAGGTAACAACTGTTGAGAGAAGTGGTATCATATAATAGGCACAAGGAAGAGTCGACACGGCAAAAGGTGGTCATAGGTCATGACTTAAACACACGCACTTCTTCAGGCCGACACATGGAAAAGGAAGTTGATGGTTTAAGCGGCATGTGAACTTCACGCGTAAGTCTGTTGGAGGCCAGCCATTAGGAAGAGGTAGTTAGCTGGTGGCATTCCTATTGCTGCCAATGGTGAGGATAAATTGGCATTCAAGATATATGTCCCAAAAAATGCTATAGATCTACTCATTGGACAAATGTGAAGTTGGGAAAAAAATGATGAATTTTTCTCACTAGACAGAAGATAGAAAGAAAAATGATAGTCGATCTATGGCTCTAATATCATGTCAAGAAGAGAGAAAAGATATCGTATTTCTTGAATTAGATTTGTACAAAATAAGAACATATATGTACAAGTATTCTAACACTAATTAGAGATATAATTCCTACAATCAAGCAACACGAATTAGTGATGTGATCTCTATAATCAAACATATGATATCAAGCATATAATCAAGCTCGATATTCCTACAATCTAGCTACTACTTTTAACATGATACAATACAAAAGAACTAAGCATCCTTAATACAAAATTTTGAGTGTTGTTGATCTGGTAGACATGCCCCATGACCTAACTATGGAAGATTTCTGAGGTTAATAATAAAAATATAATTGCTTTAAAAATCAAAAAAGGGATTCCATTATCCCTGTACCTAAATTCCAAGTTGCAGCTTGGAAAATAAATTCAAATAATGAACAAAATAAACCTTCACTAAAGTCATCTAAGTGGGCTTCAGTTGCAGGAAGTAGACAGCCCAAAAGTTCACGTCAATCCTGAAACACTTTTGATAGTTCATACAAATTAGACGTCATCTACGAATCCCTACTCATAATTATTGTATTACATGCAACTTACACGATCAAAGAGAAATTACATTAAAAACAAGGAATTCTCATACATAAAGGGTAGAAAGAATTTCTAGGAGAGAGTATAAAGAATCATGAGGTGAGCCTTCCTACTATAAGTTACAGAAGGAAGGCGTTGTTTAATGTTTATCATTCCTTCTCCAATACCTGAGTTGGAGGGTTTAATCACCATACATCAAGCAAGTATTTGCCTTTCATTGGCAGATTCTTTACCATGCACTCGACTTTGGAGCTGTCCATAGATCCCTGAACCTGCATGTATAATTTACCCATTTAATGAATTACACAGAATGTGTTGAAAACCAGGGCATTGATAGTAGTTTCACTCATATGCCTATTCTTTTCTCTTTATCTTCTCAGGTGTAAAAAGATTGGTCATTAACATTCTTATTTTGATGGAGTTGCATTTAACATTTTCATCACCTTTAGTGCATAATGGGCAGTCGGAAACCTGGAATCCTCAACTATATATACTTGCTCCTGTAAAACAGTATGTAGAGTCCTATAGAAATTTCTGGCCATGCCCTTCGCATCGCCACAAACGTACAAGTATCCTCCTAGGGAAATCATGTTCCGTATATCCGAGGCGTAGACCAGAGGAAGTTACTTCATAAATTTAAAGCAAGTTGTATTTCCTATTCAGGTGGTAGCTGCAACAGATAGAGTACCTTCTCCATCATTTTGTGCTGTACAAATTCCTTAGTAGGTCCCTCACATGAGAACGCAACAAAAAGCTCAGAAAGTGCACCAATTACGACAAAGTTGTTGAGCTCATCTTCATAAATGTAATCCTGTTAAAAGATCAAAGTGGTTAATGTAATCATTAAAATTATGCACAAACACAAGTCACATCCACCAAGCAAAGGAACACCCTTGAAATCATTCAGGACTTACCATTTTACCGGTCCTGCAATCAAGGAACCAATATAGAAGATCGTAGCCCCACAATCGGCTTTTAGGCCTAATCTCTCCTATAAAAGCGAATGCATAAAGAAATCTAATAAGATTATGTAATTCAATGGTACAAAGCTATTGCAATAATTTTATTAGACTACAGTCTATTTAATTGTTCCAACATTAATTGAATTAAATAAAAATAATCAATTATATTAATGTTTTATAAAAGATAAATATTTGTCTAGAAGAAAATGTGACTCTATTAGTGTGGGTGGACAGTGTATTAGACTGTGATAAAGTTGTCTAATAAAAGACTATTTATAAAAACAGTGTTAGATCTCATGCTCTTACTATATATAGACTTGACTTTTCAGTCACTTAAGTCATCACAAAAACTTAGCATTAAAAAAGAGCAGAAAGTCCAGCACTCAAAATTTTTCTCTGACCTCTCTTTACACTCTCTCTCTAATCTTTGCAGACTCTCTCCCTCTCTCTCTATTTTCTGTATTTTTTACAGGTTTGAAAACACAACTCCAAAATAGATTTCCACAATTTTCAAACCAATGGATGCAAAATCAGGTACAATTTTTATACATTTCACATTTATATGGTTAGATCCAGGATTTGTTCATGGTTTTGAGCCTAAAGTTTCTTACATTTAGTATCATAGCCTAACCATATTGATGATTTTGTGTTGAAAAATTTGTGTTCTTCATCTGAAAATTCTAAGAGAAGTGTTTGTGTTCATAGATCTGTGTTTTGTTGTTTTATTTTCAGTTATATACATGAAATAATGTAGAAAATAACATCGAGATAGTAAAAACATGAAGATTAGAAGTTGTTTAAGCCAAAACCGACTGAGGAGGAGGATATTATGGCAGACATGGAGTTACAAGACAAGAAAAAGGTTCATTTGCCAGATATTTAGAAAATTGTGGTATAGTTGCTCAGTTTACTATGTTGGTTAGTCCTAAACAAAATGGTGTGGCCGAAAGACGCAATCGTACCTTAAAGGATATGATGTGAAGCATGCAAAGCAGGACTAACCTTCTAGAATACCTTTAGGGTGAAGCCATAAAGACTGCCTTGTACATTTTGAATAGATTTCCTAGTAAATCAGTTCCAAAGACCCTTTTTGAGTTATGAAAGGGATGGAAACCATCTTTAACCCATATCCGAGTTTGGGGTTAACCAACTGAAGTACAATTATATAATCTGAATGAAAGTAAGTTACATTCTCGTTTTACTCATTGCTATTTTATAGGATACCCTAAATATTATAAGGACTATAGATTCTACTATAGAAAATGAGGTTCCATAATTGTGGAATCACAAACAGGGAAGCTTCTGGAATTTAATATGGTTGATGAAATTTTTCATCCCAGTATTTTTTATGCAGGTAGCATTTAGATGATCATAGTATCGTATCGTACATCTATTCTGATAGCATAAATGGATTCTTGACCTAGTGCCATACCAATACAGAACCCAAAACCATGATAGACTATGGATGATAAAGTTCCTAAGGCACAAGATCTAGTTGACCAGCTCTAGTAAGAATCCAATAGGATCAGGAGACCTGCTATCTTATCGAACTATATGGTTTTCTAGGAGAAAGTGATTATGAAATTGGTCAGATCATAGATCCAATAAATTTTAAAGAAGTTGTTTATGGTCTTTATGCAAATTTATGGTGGGACGCATTGAAAAAAGAGATGCAATCACTAAAGCAGAATCAAGTATGGGAACTTGCTGACTTACCTCAAGATTGTAAATTCGTAAGCTGTAAGTGGATATATAAGACCAAGAAGGATCCTTAGGGTAAAGTTGAATGGTTTAAAGCCTGATTGGTGGCTAAAGGATTCACTCAAAGAGAAGGAGTTGATTTTATTCTCACATTCTCTCCAGTATCCTCTAAGGATTCTTTTAGAGTGATTACGACATTAGTAGCTCATTATGATATAGAGTTATATCAGATTGATGTAAAGACCGCCTTCTTGAATGGAGACCTTTATGAAGAGGTCTAGAGGGTACAACATGAAGGTTTTCAATGAGAGGACATGAGTCATCAATTCTAAAGATTAAAGAAGTCACTATATGATTTACAACAAGCTTCCCAGCAATGGTACCTAAAGTTTGATGAAGTAATTACCACCTTTAGTTTTGTGGAAAATAAAGTTGAAAGCTATTTGTATTACAAGATTAAAGACAGTAAGATGATCTTTCTACTATTGTATGTGGATGACATCTTACTGGAATTAGATGATTTGGGCATGTTGCATGAAGTTAAGCAACATTTGTCCAAATAATTTGATATAAAGGATCTTGGTGAAGCATTTTATGTCCTAGGTATTCAGATTCATTGGGACAGATCTCAAAACTTATTGGGTCTCTCTTAAAAGGCATATATAGAGTGTGTGTTGCAAAGGTTTCATATGAAAAATTGCAAACGTTGTGCAGGGTCGATTTCTCATAGAGAGGAATGATCTTTGGCTCAGTATCCAAAGAATGAACTTGAAAAGGAGGCTATAAAGAATATATCGTATTATAGTGCAATAGGTAGCCTGAAAGGTTGAAAGTTTGGATTTGATAGGGTATACAGATTCATATTTTGCTATGTGTCCAGATGAAAGGAAATTCACTTTTGGTTACATCTTCATGCTAGGGGATGATGCAATCTTATGGAAGAGTGTAAATAAGCACTTGTAATATCATCAACTATGCGTGCAAAATTTGTTGCGTGCTATAGAGCCGCTTCACAAGCAGTGTGATTAAGAAATTTAATTTCTGAATTGTTTGTGGTATAGTCAATTGCTCAACCAATATAGTTATACTGTGATAATTTTTTCGCAGCATTCTTCAGTAACAATAATAAGAACAT
>JAOXYD010000135.1:11256743-11276773 GCA_028565735.1 Pinacopodium congolense
TAATTATAATAATTTAAGTAATTATAACTTTACAATAATTTTAAGGTTTAGTCTCATGTTTATAAATATTTTCATTATATGTTTATAACTTTACAATTATTTTTTTATGAATAAATATTTTAAATAAATATTTAAAAATATCTATTAAAAAACTTGAAGTAAGTAAACCACAAATATATTGATATTAATAGTCGAATAACATAATAAATTACAATAAAATTCAATAAAATGTTTTTAATGTTAAAATGTTTTTGATTTATGAAATTCAATAAATTTTGTTATTTGATAGTATGTAATTATATTGTCATTTACTATAATTAAATAATATAAAATAGTGCAATATATCTCATATATTATTTTAGTTAGTATGATCAAATAACAAATTATAGTTTAATTGAAATTTTATTATTTATTAACATAAAAATATAACAACAATAATATTATGAAAAAAATAAAGTTCGATTAATTTTATAATTTTTTTAATAATCATTAATGAAAGATAAAAAAGAATATGTTAAGAATATTTATTTTTAGTGTGAAAAATAGAGTTGTGGATTAGAGTGAAAAGTATTATAACATCTTTAAAATAGAGGAAACTCTACCCCATTTTAGAGGAATGGGTTGGAGATGGCCTTAATTGTGTATGGACAATTCTAGTTCCGTCATTTTAATTAGGCACAAGATTACGGATAATTTTTTATACATTAAACATTTTGTGGTTTCAACCAATAAATTTTTGCAGGCAGGTTTAACCCTCCAATAACCCACCTAAATTTGCTTTTATCAACTTTACTTTTTCTAAAACTCCTGCACATAAATGAGGAAAATTCACTCACTTTATCCTTATCTTCTTTATTGCAAATTTCCTCATCATAGTCAACAACCACCTTTAGGACTCTGCAGTACTCTCTTCCCTTGCTCTTCGTCCTCCATATCATCAAAATCATTCTCTCTACAACCCCCCTTCATCTCTGCTCTTTCCTTTAATATATTAAGTACTTCACTCACTGCTTATTCTTTGGACCTCTTGTTCTTGATCAAAACCTCACTGACATCAGTAGGAGTCATCTCTGCTTCATCATTCACATCCTCCAGCTATTTCAAGATCTCACCTTCTAAGTACCCAAGATAGTTGTGTGACAAAATCTTCAATGCAGGGAATGAATAATAACTCATGAAAATGTGCATGTCCATCCACCCACTTCTTAACAATGTAGGATCAAGCTTCTCAATGTGGTTTATCTTGAAAACAAAAATCTTATCACTTTCATAACACGATCATAACCCATCTATGAAATTTAATAAACCTAATAAAGTTATTCCTTCTTCACCACCATTGCCAACTTCATAACCCGACCTAAATCCATAGTAATTCCTCCCAGTTGAACCGTTATTACCCTTAGTTTTCTTTCTGTTACCCAGATTAATAGAACAATCAATATTTTCAAGGACAATTATTGATTTCGAGCTCGTCCTCATCAAAATTTTCCTTAGGTTTAAGTTGTTGTGAACCTCAGGCAATTTAAGATCGTAAATTTCATAACTAATATGTTAAAAATAATTTAAAATTAGAATTATTTTCGATCAAACCTTTAGATAGATATTTGATAATTCCTAAATAATTCATAAATTTCTAAATATTTTATTTTGATTTAGATTATTTAGTATCGTATCTTTTTTATTTAATTTTTTTAAATTTATTAGTAGTTTAAAACCAATTTAAAAGCATGTTATTTCACTTTTATTAATGAAGAGATTTACATTTTATTTTTCTCTGGTAGCCCTCTTTTCTCTTATTTTATTTATATGTATTTCATGTTATCCCAAATTCCCAACATGGTATCAGAGCTCCCATAGTTCTGAAAGGACTTGTGATTGACTAGAAAAATCAAATCTTAAATCTTCATGGCTTCTAACAATACATCAGTTCTCTCACTTCTAATTTTTAATGGCAAAAATTACCAAATGTGGGATGGCAAAATGAAAACTCATCTATAAGGTCTCAGTTTGTGACAGAGGGTTAAAGATGAAAGAGAAGTTCCACCTTTAGGAAACAATCCAACGCTAAATCAAATAAGAGCTAACAAAGAAGAAGAAGAAGAAAAAAGCTCTGAGAGTTATCTTTAATTTAT
The DNA here is from genome assembly GCA_028565735.1 of Pinacopodium congolense. NCBI lineage: Eukaryota > Viridiplantae > Streptophyta > Magnoliopsida > Malpighiales > Erythroxylaceae > Pinacopodium > Pinacopodium congolense. The sequence goes on from JAOXYD010000135.1 coordinate 11,258,876, forward strand.
ACTACTGTCTCATAATCAATTTTTACAAGGATTATGTCTTGTGAAACATTAAAAGAGGTGTGGGACAAGATCAGAGAAATATATATAGGAAGTGATAGAACCAAATAAATGCAGATTTTGAATCTGAAGAGGAAGTTTGAAGTTTTAAGGATGAAAGATAATGAATCCATAAAAGAATTTATAGATATGTTCATGAAAATTGTTAGCAATATTCGGCTTCTTGGTGAAGATCTAATCGATCAAAGGATTGTAGAGAAAGTTTTAGTGAGTTTACCAGAAAGATTTGAATCCAAGATCTCTTCTCTTGAAGATTCAAAAGATTTAACTAAAATTTCTTTAACTGAGATTATTTATGCATTTCAAGTTCAAGAACAAAGAAGAGCCATAAGAAAAGAAGAAATAGAATAAATAGTTGAAGGAGCGTATTAGGTAAATTTAGAAAGCGAAAAGGAAAACTTCCTTAATGTAGCCACTGCAAGAAATACAGTCATAAAGAGAAAGATTATTGTTATAAGAGAAAGTTTCAATATTTAAAATGCAAAAGATTTCCACATCTACAGAAAGATTGCAAAGTTAAAAAGGAAGAACAAATAAATATTGTGGAGATGGTTGAAGAAGAAATACTCTTTTGAATTAATTTAATAAAAAGTGCAGAGTACCAAGAAAACTTGTTTTTTAGAGAGATGCTACTCCAATAATTGAAGAAGTTTGTTTTATTTTTTAGAGATGGTACTCCAATTGGAGGTTGGTGAGAAAGTGTATGGATAAGATGATGAAAAAGTACATCATACAGTGAAAAGAAAATGCTTAACAAATTTAAAGAAATGTGAAGAAAAGTATTCTATGATATTTGAAGAATTTAAAAAAAAATTTTAAATTAAAGAAAAGTGTTGAAAATAATTCAAATCTTTAAATAGATAATAGATAATTCATATATTTTTAAATATTTTATTTTGATTTAGATAATTTAGTATCATATTTTTTATTTAATTTGTTTAAATTTATTAGTATTTTAAAATTTATTTAAAGACATGTTATTTCACATTTATTAATAAAAAGATTTACATTTTATTTTTTCTCATAACTTTTTTTTCTCTTATCTTATTTATATTTATATGTATTTTCCTCCATTCCAAATTCTGAACGCAAGTTAATTGGCTGTAGCGGCTATCATACTCCACTTACCCAGGCCAGGAGGTCCATAAACCAAATAACCTCTTTTCCATGATCTCCCAGTCCTCTCATAAAATGTTTGTCCATTAGCGAAATCTTTCAGGCCTTCCACGATCTTTTCTTTTTCCCGCAGGGTCCATAGCCAAAGTATCAAAAGTACTCGGATGCTTAAAAGGAACGGACTCCCATGGATGTCCTATTGAACCCAACGAGCCGCCTCTGGAATTCGTGTACAAAAACCTGTCTAGATTCTTCCTTCTTATGTCATGAGCCTTCTCCATTATGTAATCAAGGTAGGAGTGGAGAATCAAGTTCTTGTCTTTCTTCTTAATTCGAAGAGTAAAGCCTCTCTTCTCATCAGGCAATGGGCTCCATGAAAAAGTCTGAGCTTGTCTCTGAGTCACAACATGTTCCCAGAGAACTGTAACATCATTAAACGTATCGAAGACGGTGTCGTTGTTTGTGAAACCGAAGGTTATGGCGCTGGAGTTGAGAGCACTAGTGAGGCTCAAGCGGCTATCGGATATTGAAACAGAGGAGCTTAAGTAGAGTTGCACAGCGTTGTACAGCTCATTGGTGTTGACTCATCGATCTCAGTGATGTCAAAGTAGCAATAAGAAGAGAAAATGTTGAAGATCTTGTTAAAGAACTTGAGTGCAGCTAAGCGTTGCTCTGGTGGGAATAAAGCTTGGATGAGACTCTGGCAAAAGGTCAGCACACCCAGAACTGAAGCCAGAGAGGTCCAATGTTCCTTCATTCCGGCTGTTTTCTACTGCTCTTTGCTTGTTTATTCCGTGAGACAAAAAGATGGAAAAGATTGGTTATTTGTATCAAGATGGAGAGATATGGTATTGGGTATGCATGGAGTTCTCATGCAGCTTTTGTTGGACATCTTACAGATAACTCGAGGAAGTAAATAATTAATAATATTATAGGCCATTTATTAATGGAAGGAAATATTAATTTATTAAGCTGTGATTATGAAAAATTACTTACTAATTTATAAAAACTTTAGCATAAGAACTTGGCACTGTAAAATGATAAGAAATGTTTGGAGGTGCATTTTAATGGTCAAGGAAAGTGAGTGTGAAATTTAATGAGGTTTAAAAATGATGGGTCTAATCCTGACTATGGTTAGGTTTTTAATAGACTAATCGATGGTTACGGTTCGAAAATTATAACTGTAGTCAACGGTTTTAAATCGTAATAAGAACCGTTATCCACAGTTTTAGTTACGGTTAGACTAACTTAAAAACCGTAAACATACGGTTAAACCGACAGTTTTTTCGCAGTTATAAATAGTCGTTTAATTAATTAAAAATATATTTAAAAAATTTTAACTTTATATTAAAAAATTATTTAAAAAATATATAACTTTATGTGAAATTTTATTTGATCAAAAGATGTATTTATAAATATAAATAATTATATTTTAAAAAAAGAATAGACTCATCGTTGGCTGTGAGTTGTCCTAGGGCAACTTCACTAAATCAAGACAAGGATATGATCGAATAAATGTCTTTTCTCTTATTTTTGATATTTAAGGTTTGATCAACTATTAAATCCACAAAATAAGACTTAAAGTGCAAAAAGTTTAATCTAAAAATCTATGGTTTCATATTAATACACTTATGATTAACCAATCATTAGTTTTGTATTGATTAAAATCGAGTCACTTATTGATTATCCAATGGACTAAGAGATTGGTCATCTTCTTTCACCATTTATCATCTTAATCTTAAATTGTTCATTCAAGATAAGCATTAAGTATTCAAATAAGTAAAAGAGGTCCCTTAATCATATCTATGCATATTCTCATATCATTAAATCACCGTTGCTCAACCACAAACACGTTTAAACACATGATTGAGCCTTTAAAACCCTCAAAATCAAGCTGAATTTGCAATTAAAAGCAGAAAAATTGAAGAACACTAGAAAAGAGCCCTAATATTTTTTTTAGAGAATCTGATTTCGATATAGAAAACACGTTTTTCTTCCTCTCTTCCTCTTATTTTTGGTTTCCAGGTCTCAATAAATATGTCTACTATAAGTAGGAAGTAACTTGCACAAGTTGCAACCAATAGGAAGGCAAGATTCGGCTGTAATTTGTATGACAACTACTAAAATGACACTTAATTGGAGTTAAACTACACCTTAGGAACATTGCCGTTTTAGTGACTGTCTTTAGGGGTAGAACGACGGGGTGAAAGGTAAAACGGCGGGGTGACAACATCTACCATTTTAGTCTAAATTCCATAATTTTAGTAGCCATTTCTTAGATTTTTTTGAAGTTTTTGCTTTCAATCTACTTATACCACAATCATACACATAATTAGACATCTTAGAAATAAAATGGGAGTAATGTAGCTTAAAATGACAAGATTTGGCTATGAAAATATATAAATTTCCTAAGCTAACAATCCCCTACACTTAGCTTTTACTTGTCCTCAAGCAAATCATTAAATCATCAATCTCAAAATATTCTATAAGCTTAGGAAAGCTTATCTAGCTCATGAAACAACTTCAATGGACCAATTTCCTTAGGTTTTCAAATATTATGCACCTAAAACATGGTATATAGTCAATTAAGCATATCAATTTACAAATAACTTTAAATCACTTCATGTTTCATCAAATTCAAACGCAATCACATTTCTATTCCATATGTCAAATGAATAGTGTTAAAGCAAGATATATCATCTTCTAAAATCATCAAACATCATTTATTCACTAAAACAAAACTTACAGAAAAATGTGAGCTTTTTTAAGCTTGGTTGAGAGGTTAAGTAATCTTATTACTTGAAGATGGATATTTTCTTGTGAACATCCCCGATAGGTCAATCAAATCACCTTACATCAACTAGCTAATAACACCACTTATAAATTTCAACTAATTGGTTCGAAGCCAACGGAGAGAATAAACTCACTTATTACTTTCTTTTTCTTTTCTCTTTTTTTTTATGATTTTCGAATTAAAGAAGTTGATATGATATTTTTAAAAGAAAGCACATTTTTCTTTAGAACTATGCATTTAAAACATTGAACATATAATGATTCAAAGATGTCATAATCTAAAACATGAAGTAATTTAAAATCATTTGATCTTCAATAGATCAACCACATAACATCTAAAATAGGCATAATAAATGAAAACAAAAGGAAAAATGTCTAAATATAATGTATTAGAATTGAAAATTTTTCCATAGATTATAGAGTATTTTTTTAAAAGATGATAAAATGATAAAATAATGCATCTTAAGACAATTCAGGCATAAGTGTGGAATGTTTAATCTCTCCCCCCACACTTAAATAAAACAATAGTCCCCAATGTTAATAAAATAACAAATAAAGCACATAAATATGATGGAAAAAGGATAGAAAGCACTCGGAATGATAAGAGAATATGAAGCTGGTGTGAATGAAAAAGTAACTCGCATTGAAAATATACTTAAAAAGATCAATAGACAAATGAAAGCATCGGGTATAATCAACTAAAAATAAGCTGCCAAAAGAGATAACATGAATCAATCAACAAGAAGTATTAAACTAAGGGCAGGCTAAAAGCAAAAGAAAACAAAACTCACAAAAAACAAACAAGACACACAAAACAAAGCAAAACAAACTACTACAAATAGAGAAGAACAAGGCCTCGATCAGTGGGGATTGAAAAGAGTAATAGTATAAGCAAATTACCAAACTGACAAAGGGGAATACAACTTAACTCTATGATCATTGATTTTAAAGGTGGATTGGCCATTGGTAACTTCAAAAGCTCTATATGGATAGGCTTGAATAACATCGTAAGGAACAAAACATTTTGATTTTAACTTCCCAAAAAATAACTTCAACTATGCATTGTATACTAATACCTTATCACCAACATTGATGTCCCTTTGAATAATGTTCTTATCATGTCATCTCTTAACTTTTGCTTTATAAAGAAGAGCTTTTTAATAGGAATCCAAATGAAATTCATCTAACTCATTTAATTGTAACAATCTTTTCTCACCATTTGTTTTAGAGTCAAAATTCAAAAACTGAATAGTCCATAATGCTTTATGCTCTAACTTAACAAGTAAATGACATGATTTTCCATAAATGAGGAAAAACAATGGGTGTCTTATAAGTGGTTCTATAAGCCCATAATACATCATCTAACTTTAAAGACGAATCTTTCCTTGATGCATTTACAATCTTCTGTAGAATTCTCTTAATTTATCCATTTGAAATAATTAGATGTCTACTTGTTTGAGGATGATAAGGAGTCATAACTTTATGGGTGAAACTATACTTTGATAAAAGGGTATCAAATTGCTTATTATAGAAACACGACCTTCATTACGTATAATTGCTAGAGGTGTACCAAGCCATGGAAAAATATATTTCTTTAAAAACTTAACCACTTCTTTTACCTCATTGTTATGCAAGGCTATTGCTTCTACCCATTTGCTTACCTAATCAATTGCGACTAAAATATACTGGTTAACAAATGATTTAGGAAATGGATGCATAAAATCAATGCCCTATGCATCAAAAACTTTGTAGACTATAATGTTATGTAAAGGCATCTCGTGTTTCCTTTAAATGTTTCTTGTTCTCTGCAACGATTGCAAAAATTAATAAATTCAAAAGCGTCTTTGAATATATTAGGCCAATATAAACCAGATTCTAAAACTTTATGAGTAGTTCTAGTTGGGCCAAAGTGTCCTCCTAGTTCCTAGGAATGACAATGCTTTAAGATAGAAGACACTTCTGTATAAGGAACATACCTTCGAATCAATCAATCTCCACAAATCTTGTACAAAAATGGATCATACCATAGAAATCTTTTCACATCCGAGAGGAACTTCTTTCTTTGCTAGAAGGACAAATGATAGGTAATAATCTTACTAGCTAAATAGTTAACAAAATTAGCATACCAAGGCTCATTATCCCTCACTGCTAATAAATGTTCCTCATGAAACATTTCTTGAATCTTATGATTTTAGCCTTTCTCCATTACATCTTCATTTAATCTCGAAAGATGATCGACAATAAGGTTCTCAACGCCCCTTTTTTCCTTTATCTCATTATTAAACTCTTGCAACAAAAGGATCCATTTGATCAATCTTGGCTTGGTATCAAGTTTATTCATCAGATATATCGAGGTTGCATGATTAGTGTATATTGTCACCTTTTAAAAAAGTTAATAAGATCGAAATTTGTCAAAAGTAAAGACGATAGCCAACATCTCCTTTTTAATTATTCTATAATTCTTTTGAGCTTCATTCAAAGTTCTAATTGCATAAAAGATTGGGTGAAAAATTTTATTCTTTATTTGCCCTAACACTACACCAACTACGAAATCACTTACATCATACATCAAGTCAAATGGCAAAGACCAATAAGGTAGAACTAGGATGGGTGCACTAGTGAGTTTACTCTTCAAGAGTTCAAAAGCATGCATGCACGCACTTATCATCAAACTTAAAAACTGCAGCCTTGATCAAGAGACTAGTAAAGGGATTTGTTATTTTGGAAAAGTCCTTGATAAATCTACGGTAGAAGCCAACATGACCTAAGAAACTCCTAACTGCTCAAATTGAAGTTAGAGGTGGGAGTTGAGCAATCACATTTATCTTGGCTGGGTCTACCTCTATACCCTAACTCAAGATTTTATGGCCCAGAACAATACACTTTTAAACCATAAAATGACATTTTTCCTAATTTAACACTAGATTTGTGTCTTCACATCGCTTAAACACTTTATCAAGATTCTGCAAACATTACTCAAAAGATGTGCCAAACACAGAAAAATCATCCATAAATACCTCAATGCAAGATTCTATCATATTAGAAAATATTGCCATCACACATCTTTAAAACGTTGCTGGGGCATTACATAACCCAAATGACATGCGCCTATAAGCAAAAGGGCTAAAAGGAAAAGTGAATGTTATTTTCTCTTGGTCCTCAGGGCAACTAGAATTTGCAAATACCCACAGTACCAATCTAATGCACAATAAAAGCTGTGCCTAGATAACCTTTCTATTACTTGATCTATGAAAGGTAAAGGAAAATGATCCTTTCTGGTGAAATCATTGAGTTTTCTATAGTCAATGCACATGTGCCAACTAGTTACCTTTATTTTGGCAATTTGTTTATTCTTCTCATTTGGAACCACAGTGATACCACCCTTCTTAGGTACCACTTGCATTGAGCTAACCCAAGGTGAATCAAAAATTGAATAAATGATACCAGCATCTAACAATTTGACCACTTCATTTTTGACTACTTCCTTCATATTTGGGTTTAACCTTCTTTGTGGTTGAACTTTTGGCTTACTTCCTTCTTCCATAAAAATCTTATGTGTATAGATTGAAGGGCTTAATCCTTTAAAGTCTGCAATTGTCCAACTTATGGCCCCTATATGCTTTCTCAATACTTTTAACAATTCATTTTTTATCTTGTTATCCAAAGATGAGGAAATTATAATAGGTAAACTAGATGGAGGGCTAAAAAAGACATACTTTAAATGCTCAGGGAGAGGCTTAAGATCAACTTCAGGTGGTTCTTCTAGGGATGGCTTCAGTAAAGGTTTAATTGGTTGTTTAAACAATTCAAACTTCTAAAAAAGGTTGCCGATCAGAAAACACCATTCATGCATTTAATGCACTTAAATCTTCTATAACCTCTTCTTCATCCAAATCCAAAGATTGCGAATGAGTTAACACTTTTTATAAAGGATCAAGACACAATTCCAGTAAAGGGTCACTCTCGACATGTTGAACTCTTATAAAATTACAACAATCAGAATCAAATGGATGCTTCATTGCTTGAAAAGCATTAAATTTGATCTCTTTATCCTGAAGTCTAAGGATCAACGTACCACCATGAAAATCAATAAGTGCCCTGGCCGTAACCATAAATGGTCGTCTAAGAATAATAGGCACCTTGCAGTCTTCTTCCATATCCAACACCAGAAACTCTACAGGATATATAAACTTATCCACCTTAACCAAGACATCTTCAATAATTCAACGTTAATAGGTGATGGATTGATTTGCTAACTGCAATGAAACTGTTATAGGTTTTGGCTCTTTTAATCCCAACTTCTTAAAGATAGATAAGGGCATCAAATTTATACTTGCTCCTAATTCCATAAGAGCCATATCAAATTGCAAATCTCCAATCACACAAGTTATGGTAAAACTACCAGGGTACTTGAGCTTTGGGGGTAGCTTCTTTAATAAAATTGTTGAACATTCCTCATTCAACTTTACAGTTTCAAATTAATCCAACTTCTTTTTCTTTGATAGGATATCCTTAAGAAACTTTGTATAATTTGGCATTTGAGCAATAGTTTCAATAAAAGGAATATTTATGTGCAATTTTTTGAACATGTCTAAAAACTTTCCAAATTGCTTATCAAGGTTGGCCTTCTTTAGCCTTTGAGGATAAAGGATTCTAGGCCTATAAGGTTCTATAATTGGATTAGGAAAAAGCCAATGGGGTCGCTCTTGTTACTCATTAACTACTTCCTTCCATTTTTCATTTTCTTTTTCCATTTCTACTTCTTCATTTTCATTCTCCTTGTTTCTCACATGATCACTTCCTATTTTTTCCCCACTTCTAAGGGTTATAACCTTTGCATACTCTCTTGGATTAGGTTTAGTGTTGTTAGGTAATTGACTTGGAGTACGCTCTCACACAATACTAGCTAACTACTCACTTGATTGGCTAAATCCCTTATTTCTCCTTGCATTTCTTGTTGAGATTTTTGCATATATTTAAACAAAGTCTCTTCCACACTGGACTTGTCATGCATAGGATTATTTTGCTTGAAACTAGGAGGAGGATTTCTTTGAAAATTGGTTGAAGGATTTTGAAGATTAGCATTATCACGCCTTAAAAAATTAGGATGATTTCTCCATCTAAGATTATAGGTATTGGAGAATGGATCTGCCCTTTGCTTATTAAATTTTATATATTAAGCTTGTTCAGGGTCCTTGGAAAAAGAATTCATACCTTGATCATACATAGATATGTGAGATGAACTTCCAAAAGTCTCACAGGCTAAAGCATTTCCATATAAACTACCATCAAATTTCTTCTCTAAGTTCTCCATTTGCTTATTTAAAACTGTGAATCGAGCTATTAAAGCAGTAATATCATTTATAGCATGAGCTACTAGTGGCCTTCTTGGATTACGCTTAGAATTGTATTGGAAGCTATTTGTTGCCATTTCTTCAATAAGTTTAAAAGCTTCCTTTAGAGTTTTTCTCATTAAATTTCCTCCTGCTGCTGCATCAATCATACTCTTAGTGGAAGGAATGAGCCAAGTACAAAAGATATCAATTTGATCACAAATACTAAACCCCTAATTTGGACATCTTGCTATCATTTCTCTATACCTTTACCATGCTTCATTTAAACTTTCATTTTTAAATTGGGAAAACAGTAGATTTGATTTTTAAACTTTGATATCTTTGCTGGTGGAAAGAATTAGCCTAGAAATAGGTTCATAAGGTCATTCCAGCATGTAATAGAACCAGGCTGAAAGGTATTCAACCAAGCCTTAGTTCTATCCCATAGAGAAAAAGGAAATAAACTAAGCTTGATAGCATCATTAGAAATACATTGACTTCTGAAGAGATCAATAATATCAATAAAACTTTGCAAATACTCATTTGGATCTTCTAAAAAAGGAACTGCCAAACTGGGAAGACCTAACCATTGATAGAATGCTATGAGGAATCTCAAAATCATCAGACTTAATTCTAGGTCTAACAGTGCTAGCCATAGGATGAGTTCTATTTCCTAAGGTAAGCTCCATCATTTTAGGTCCTCTATTTTGTTGTTAAGGCCTAGCAATTAACTCCTCTTAATGCTCCATTTCCAAAGGATTTGATTCTAAAAGTTCTTAACTATATGAAGTGGTGGCCCTTAATTCATTCTTTTACTTACAGATTGTTCTTTCTAATTTAGGGTTAAATTCAAGCTTCTCAGATCTATGGCCATAAGTTTGCATGCAAGATCAAAATAACAGCAAATACATTATCAAATAAGGCAAACTTAAAAAGAAAAGCAAACAAACAATATAAACATTATTCACAACTTTAGAATAATTGACACCAAAGTTTCCTAACACTCAAATTATGTTGGATACCCAGCAACGACGCCAAAAACTTGTTGCGTTGGTTTCTATTATGATCAATTTTCCAAAATAATTACCAAATTTAACAATTGAAGCACTTTTACTTAAAATCAAAGTTAAACCAACTAACTTGCAAGTATACTGATCACAAGTAGTAAAGTGAGTAGTTTAAACTCGATTTATTGTTCCCATGGAGATAATTTATAATTAAGAATAAGGAAAATGGTTTGTAATTATCTAAAGAGTCCAAATTGATTTATAAATTGAGCTAAAATTACTAAACCAAGCTGAAGTGTTCTAACTTTTCAAAGAAAGAATAAACTTGACTTTAACGTTGCTTAATCGATGAAATAGTCAAGGAAATGGTTTTTAATGATATAAACAGATTAATTAAGGATCAAGAGACTTGTCCTAGGCAACTTCACTCAATCAAGACAAGGTTATGATCAAATCAATGCCTTTTCTCTTAAATTGAGAAAATAAGGCTTAAAGTGCAAGAAGCTTAATCTAAAAATCTATGGTTTCAGATTAATACCCTCAAGATTAACCAATCATCGGTCTTGTATTGATTAAAATTGAGTTACTTATTAATTATCCAATGGATTAAGAAATTGGTCCTCTTCTTTTACCATTTATCATCTTCATCTTAAATTCTTCATTCAAGATAAGTATTAAGCATTCAAATAAGTAAAATACAGCCTTAATCACATCTATGCATGTTCTCAAATCATTAAATCACCATTCCTCAACCATAAACCCTTTAGCCACTCATTTGAATCAAGAGAAGATGAGTATCATGCAAATAAACCATGTTCTTGGATATATAAGCTCAAGAGTGAATTTTCAATACAAAAGATAGGTTAAAAAGGCACGAAATTGAGCTACAAACACATATGTAGGTCTTAAAAATGTGATTGAGCCTTTATAACTTTCAAAATCAAGCTGAATCTGCAATTGAAAGTAGAAAATTTGAAGAACACTAGAAAAGAGCCCTAGTTGTTTTAAAGAATCTGATTTTGATCCAAAAAGCACATTTTCCTCCCTCTCTTACTCTTGTTTTTGGCTTCTAAGTCTCAATAAATATGTCCACTGTAAGTAGGAAGTAACTTGCATAAGTTATAACCAATAGGAAGCAAGATTTGACTATAATTTGTGTGATAGCAACCAAAATGGTAGTTAATTAGACTAAAATGACGGTGTGACACACAACCTTCATTTTAGTCAAAATTCCAAAATTTTAGTAGCCATTTCTTGGATTTTCTTGAAGTTTGTGCTTCCAATATACTTATACAACAATCATACACATAATTAGACATCTTAGAAATAAAATGGGAGTAACGTAGCTTAAAATGAAAAGATTTGGCTATGAAAATATATATATTTCCTAAGCTAACATACATGGAGCTTTCCTTGGTGAGCAAAACGACACAAGCTTGTAGTCCTTCCCTTAGGCAAAACAACATCAAATTAACTTTAAAAGGAGACAAGCAAAAATCTTCAAAAATGACAGCTTGGAGAGACATTGAAGCTTGGTAGAATATGAGAAAAACGTCAGCAAATTACAAAGAAGCTTTCTAAGACAAAGTGAAGCTAATCACATAGCCTTAGGATAAGAATAAAAAGAGACAACAAAACATATAAAGGGGAGGCTTGGAAAAAATGTGGGGGTGACATTTGTGTTGTTTCAACTCTTGGAAATTAGAGCTTTAAAGTTTTCTTTGTCATAGATAATTAATGGCTAAAGAATTATTATTAGAGAGCTTGGACTATTTTCTTGGTGGCTACAACTGGAAGCTTTCTTAGGCAACGAGAGTTGATGGCTTCATCTTTGGTGGGCAAGAGTGGACAACTAGAGACTTATTGTTGGAGAGGAGTGGCTTCATCTTTGATGGGGATGGCTCAAGCTTTCCTAGGCAAGAGTAGACACCACCAACACTTTCAAGGGCCATTTCTGGGGTTTTTGTTTTGCTTTTGGGACTATTTTTTTATGCCTTTGTTTTATTCATTTTTTTATTACCTTTAGTTCATGGTTTTCCTTTCAGAATGTTTCTTATTCCTATTTCTGAATGGTTTTATTTTCAATTCAAAAGGTTAATGTTTTCTTAGGTAATAATAATGTTTTACAATTCAAAATATTAGATTTGCATTTATAAGCTTCATATTTAAATTTCTTGACATTGTATAGAATTAATGACTGTATATATATGAATGGTTAATTATTTTCAATTATTCAACCTATATTTTACTTGTTTGGGTTTTTATTTTTACATTTCCAGGTTTATTTTGATCAAATATTAAGTTGTGTGAAGTGTTATTTAATGGATTTTCATTTATTCTTAATGTCCTTTGTCAATTTATGCTTAATAGTTAGATTTATGCATGTTTTTAGGATATCAATCAATGTTTGTTCAATTTTTAGGTGCTGGAATTTTTGTTTAGAGTATTAAGTTGAGTTTTTTTAATTAGGTTTTAATTAATTAACTAGGAGCATAGTTAATTTAAGTTTGTGTTAGTTTAAGTGTTGAATTATGTTTTTTGTTTAGGGTTGTTTAATTTTTCAACCTTGGTTTTATTTAATTAAGTATGAATTGTGCTTGTTTAATCTTTGTTTTAGTTAATTTAAATATGTGTGGCTAAATCCCTAAGGGCTTGAAGGTATAGGAGGGATGATGGCGTAATCATTTGTAAGAATGTGATTGAATTTAAATTGATTTGGTGCTTATAGGCTAGGTTGGTTTGGAACTTTGGTTAAATGAAATGGATTAGGAGTTTCTTCTAGGATTGATCACCTTTTAGGTAATTTCCTAATTTGAATGCTAGGATTATGCAAAGGATACATAATTATCCTTGGTAATTTATAAAAAGTAGCAATAGGTTAATTGGGTTTATTAGAATATTCAACCAACTAGTATAGGGTTCCATACCTTTTGGTTACAATTTATGAGCTTACGAGTTAGTTGCCTAAGTTAGTCATTCCTTAGTACCTAATGTGTCTTCACTATTAAATCTAGAGAGCTTGTTCTAGGTTATGATGAAGATAAGGGCATTTCTAGAGCTTGCTAGATTTACCTAAGTTAGAGGAACTGAGGGTTTGAGAGCTTGTTCAAACTTATAGGCTAGCACCTTGACTAAAGAACCTTTTAACTAAATTCAAGGATCAATAATTATCCGAGAATCCCAAGGATACCTTCGGCCCATTTCTTTATTATTGTTAATATTCTTTTTTATTATTTTCTTTGTGTTTGTCTTTTGATTGCCTTATTTGAATCTTAGCTTAGTTTAACTTTCATCATCTTTAGAGATTCTTTTTTTCTTTTTCTTTGTAACATTTGGAATAGCATTAACATTCTGACTCCTTGTGATTCGACTCTAGATTTCCATCTACGATATTTTGAAGTCTAGTTAGGTATTATTATTATTTAGTTTGTGACGAACTCACCAAGATCCATATGTTTTATTTTTTACATTATCACAATGTTTATGCCCATTATTTTGAATGATTACCTAATCTTTCGATACAAAGGCAAACACCTTATCATAAATGTCCCCTGGTTATTCAACTAGGTTCGTTCTTTTAAGCTTGGTTGGAGTGTCATTCTAGTATTTGGAATAAGGGAAAACATTTTTGCTGTGAATGTGTTCTGGTTACTCAGTTATATCATAACTTATAACTAGCTACTAGATTTATTCTTAACCTAGTTTTCACTAAAACTAGTGAAACAGGAATGATGTATTAATTATATATTTATTTCCCTTTACTTGATTTATATTCTACATTCTTTCTTTCTAATCAACTCATTCTCATGAAAGAATCACTAGCAATGCCTATCGAATTAAGTCCAAGTTATTATAAAATGCAATCAATAAGTGTTAAAGATGAAAGAATAGATGAAAACTATCTTGATTAAGGTGCTCATTCAATGGAAATACATTTTAAGTATATATTTCGTGAAACAAATAATTCTTCTCACTCAAATATTCACATTCAAAGTCAAGACTATTTCTTTCAATCTCATGCCATTGACACATTTAAACTATATGATGGAATGCATGATAAGACATATACACACCAAATTCAACTGAACCTAGAATTGATGAATGCATGATCATAATAAAATGATATGAAAAATGAAAACAAGCCATACTTAAGCAACACATTGTCCTCAATGTGGATAAAGGAAACATACAATAAGTACATAAAAAGGAAATATAAAAATAAAATAATAATAAACAAGACTAAGGGAAAGAAGAATTATGGTGATTTTGGTAGAGAAGGTTTTGACAATGGCATCTGGAATCCATGCAATTTAAAAAATTTGAGAAACTTCTTAGTTTGATAAAATTGTTATCACTTTATTTGCTTCATCTGCCCTGACACTTGATTTATATTTCCATCCGTGAAATCCATACGTCACTCTAAAATCTTATGATTATCTTCCAAAGTGGATAAAATGGCTTCCCATCCTTCACCTTCTTCATCAAAATCATTAGAAGGCCTGTCATCATTGCCTTAATGTTGGCGAGAGGAGGATGTCCCTATGGTCTTCATTTTTTTGACAATAGCTCTTGTATGGGGGTCTCGGAGTGCCAAGGAATTCATCTCATGATCTCAGCATGTCACAAACACATAAGAGTGAAATAGTCAACATCCACAAGGGGTTAGGCCATCAAAATTAACTTATAAAATTGAGCAATAGTAGTTCTAATTTAACCTATGCCTAAATAATGTTGTTTCTTAGTCATTGTTTGATCCAAAGCATGTAAGATGTGATATGATGTGAAAAACTTTATGATTAGTGTCCATGCACCACAAATAAATATCTCTTTAATAGAACATTTATTGCTTTGAGATTTATCAGAGACCATATGACAAATAAATTTATGCAAAACTAAGTGAGCATGATTAAGTATGATGGAATTGGATGGTTAATGAACATCAAAATTATCGAACCTCGTAAATTTCTTCTAATATGTGTTATACTTAACTTCAGGGTGGTTATCATAAATCTTTGTTTTTGGAAACCTAAGTAATGTTTTCATGATATCATAATTGAGATTATATGGGTTTCCTCTCAATTTAAATTGGAGTTCATCTAATTTCTTAAGATCATATTGAATTGCTATGAAGAATTCCAATGTTAATTTATGGAGACCCACTTGTCTTTCAATCTAATATCTTTAAGAATCTAAAAATTCAAATGTTTAAGGGAAACAACATATTTACCTTTAAGATGTTAAATTTCATACCTTTCTCACGAGAAAAATTAGGAAAAATAGCACCAAATTCATGAGCTAAATCTTGCGTTCCTTGTTACCGAATTCATGAGTTAAATCTTGTGTTCCTTTTTCAGAAACCACGCCTTTCCCTTTTGATTGATTTTTCTTTGCAGCTTGCTTTCCTTTTGATGGTATGGCGATGAGCAATCTTCAAAACCTACAAAAGAAACAAAAGAGATAAATGAAGATGAAAAGAAACAGGAATAATGGAGAAAGTGTGATTTTGGATGAGTAGACTTGAAAAAATTAGAGGGTTAGGGAAGATTTATGGAAGATTGATGAAAAGTTAAAAGAAAGGTGGATGATTTGGGTGAGAGTTACTTGAAAATAGAGAGAAGGGGCACCTATGGAAAATAGATTGAAAATAAAAGAACTTATATTAGGGTTTTGAAAAAATAAAATAAAACAAAAAAAAGTAACACTTCGATTTCAAAAAATTTAAATAGGGACCTATAGCTTTAATTTCTAGTTCACCATAGCAACCTGGGCATATGGAGGCCCTATGTTGATATAGCGACAACAGGGATGTGGCACTCGCTATAGTAACAGAGGGCCTTCATATGCCCAATTCACTATATAGCAGTAGAGGGTGCCATATCAGACCCCTCTTTCCCTAATAATTTCATTTAATTTAATTTATATGATTTATTTTATGTTTTATATTTCATTATTTTTTATATTAAGCTTCCAGAGCGTCCCATACCTATGCACAAACACAAAATCATCAATACATTAATGAACTTTAATAAATTTTAATGAAAAGCATAATCAAAAGCTCAATTAAACATACACACCTATAAAAAATTCAATGAACTACAAATAAAACATACTAAAGTTAAGGTCATTAGCTTAACTGATACCAATATCAACATAATTAAACAAAGGAAAGGAAAGATATCACTTCCCTTTCATAGGAAAGTATGCCTCTAAAGTATGGCTTGCATCTTTATCCATTCAATTTAAATATTTCACCTTTTTTGCTTTGCAATTCCACTGCTTCATGCTTGAACACTTGAATGACCTTTAATGGACTACTCCAATGAGAATTGAGTTTTCTTGGAAATAAATGAAGTTAAGAGTTAAACAATAATACCTTGTCACCATTTTTGAATTCCTTCTTTTTGATGTAGGCGTCATGCCACTTCTTCATTTTCTCTTTATATAATTTAGCATTCTTATAAGCATCAAATTGAAACTACTGCAATTTATTAAGCTGCAACAGACTGTTCTCATCGGTTTCTTTTCTATCAAAGTTTAATGCTTTGGTAGCCTAATATTATCAATGCTCTAGCCCTATAGGTAAGTGGCAAACTTTTCCATAGACAAGAAAAAATGAAGTGTTATCTATCAATGTCTTAAATATGGTTTGGTATTTTTATTGTACATCATTAAGCTTTAGTGTCCAATCTTTCCTTGAACCATTACCTTTCTTCTTTAGAATGCACTTCAATTTGCTGTTCACTACTTCAACTTGGCCACTTATCTGTGGATGGTATAAGTGTGGCCACTTTATGATAAACTTCATATCTAGTGAGTGTGGTTTTAAAGGGCTTGTTCTAAAAATGTGCCCCTCTATCACTGATGATTGCCTTTGGCACTTCAAACCTATTGAATATTTGTTTTATGAACTTCTGTACTACCTTGCCTTCATTAGTTGGTGTAGCCATCGCTTCTACCTATTAAGAGACATAATGAACACTTACTAAGTTATAAGTGTTATCGAATGAGGATGGGAATGTTCATATGAAATTGATTCCTCACACGTAAAAAATGTCCACTTCTAGAATGTTAGAGAGTGGCATCTCATCTTGCTTTAAAATATTTCCTACTTTTTTACATCGATCACAATTCTCGATATATTCATGCCACCACATTCTTTGCTCCCTTCTTGTTTTGAATCTATATATCAAACTTTTGTAGAAGTAGTACCCAGGGAATGAGCCTTATCTTTGCACCCTTCTTAGCGAATAGGTATATTAGAGCTCCATAATTAGTACAAACAATTACATTTGAGCCTAAGAGGTATGATCAAAATTCATTGTATACAAAAAACATAGCTATCAATTCCTTTTTGGTTGTTGATTGCAGTTGGCCACATACAAAATTATCTCAAATTAATCTATCTTTCATGCACTATTTAACAATTTAATTCGAGACCAACATTCGGCAAGCGTACCTGTCGAATCGAGTAATAAAGTGGAGTATATTTAAGACTTCGAGTATCGATCCCACGATGAAGTTTATAGGATGTAAGTACTAGGTCAATCGGATTACAATTATCTAGAGAATACTCAGCTTTATGATTTAAGAAA
>JAOXYD010000135.1:11280970-11291911 GCA_028565735.1 Pinacopodium congolense
CCATATAATTGAGTTTTTAGAGGATTATTCATTTGATTGGAAGCTATTATATTCTCATTTGTCAAATTTGTCTAGATTTTGTGTTACATTTGTTTCTTCAATTTTCATCATTCATTTAAGTGTTTTGTAATTATAATTTGCCATAAAATTTGTTTAACCATTCAAGATCATCTTAGTTGAATCATATCATTTATTGAATGCATAGAGCCCTTAGTTTAATTATGCTTTAAGTGAAACACCTTCTTAGGTGTGTTTAGTTACTTGTAAAGGGAACTTGTGGATTTGTTTGGCTAAGCATTGTTGTTAAAGGCTCCTCTTTTGTATAAAAATATTGTCAAAAGGTTACTCTCACCTTCAACAAGAAAGATTGTATCTTGTAAGGATTTCTCTTCACCCTAGAAGAATATTATACTTGTTTTGAATAGTTAGTTAAATTTCCAAAAAATAGGTGAAGAGTGGAATAGGAAATTATTAGGGATTGCTGAACTACTATAAGTTTTGGTGTTCCTTCTCTCCCTTCTCTCCTTATTTATTACTTAATTGTATGGTTTGTCCATTAATTTAATTATTATCTTTCGACATTAGCATTTCCATATCATTTTAGGTTGAATCTTGGTTTAGTGATTATGTTTGGTTTAACTTGTTTTAGATGGATAGTTAATTGTTTGAAAAAATTTTAATCATTCAATTCATCCCCTCTTGAGTACCTTGGGGTTTAAAGAACATAAGACTTATGAAAGAACAAAAACAAGAATAAAAACAAGATTAAGAATAAGAATCAAGACCAATAAAAGATTGAGAATAAGAATAAGATCAAGAATGAGAACAAGAATAGAAACAAGAGAATGGACTCAAGAACAAGAAAATACAACTAAGGATACACAAGTCCAACCTGATTCAAGTGCCATGCTCTAATATTAAGATCGATGAGAACCTCAAGAATGGATTTTTGCAACCTAATCACCAATATATTTACTCAAATTGTTTCACTCAAATCAAACCTAGTCTAACTTGGTGACTAATGCCTCAATTAAATAAGAAGTAAAAGAATTAGAGTAGGATTGACACCACATGTTAACATGTCAATGATTAACACGATAAGTCTAATTAGAACACTAAAAGAATCATAATTTTTTATAAGGTTAGCCCTAGTTCGAAACCAAAGAAGCAAAAAAAACTTCTTAAACTCATTTTTATTCCCTTTCATAATGCCCTTCACGTTGTGTTTTTTTAATGTATTTTATAGTCACCATTAATTACATAAAAACCAAGCCTAACATTACTAATTAAAACACAATGTTTTAATTCTAGCCTACTAATTAAAAGCTAATAACTATTATAATGAACATAGTCCTAAAAGAATGTTAATGGCCAATTAACATACAATACAATACCCTAATAAAATAAACTGTCGACAACATACATTAGTTTGAAAGCATCTCTTTTGCATCATCCTTTATATATAAAATAAAATTCAGATCATGTCCAATGACATTGAGTATATTAGAGGGCCTATTTCATCTTAGTGTCCACCTGCCCCAATGTCTATACAAAGGATGACGTATGGGAAATATTGAAACTATTCTTTCCAGTAGTATCGTTGTTGTCTTTTTTCCAGTTTTTGTTGTTGCCGGAACTATGTGGTTGGTTCAGCTATTGAAAATCTAATTTTCAGTATAAATAGAAAGAAAAGAAAATTAAGTAACTAAAATCCATCTTATTTATTAAATTTTAGGTTAGGTCATATCAATAAAGAGAAAATCACAAAGTTATATAAAGAAGGACATTTAGATCCTTTTAATGATAAATCATATTGAACTTATGAATCTTATTTTTTGAGTAATATTCCTAAATTATCCTTTAATGGAAAGGAACATTATGCTAGTAAGTTACTAAAGCTTATAAATTAAGATGAATATGGTCCTATATTCATCTTAATTTATAAGCTTTAGTAACTTACTAGCATAATGTCCTATATTCACTTAAGCTAGAGGTAGATGCACATATTTCATTACATTCATAGATATCATTTTAGATATAGTTATGTATATTAATGAAACGTAAGTATGAATCATTTAAAAAGTTCAAGAAATTTAGACTTGAAGTAAAGAAATAAACTAGTAAGATTATTATAACACTTTGATTTGATTAAGATAATAAGTACATAGTCCTTCAGTTTCTTAGTTAATAAAAAGAGAATGAGACTCTCTTACAATGGACTCCACTTAGAAGTCTATAATTTAATGAAGTGTCTGAAAGGAGAAACTGTAAACTTTTAGATTTTGTACATTCCATGATAATTCATACAGATATTTTGATCTCCTTTTGGTATGCCCTTGAAACTACGGCTTATCTTTTGAATAGAGTATTGTCTAAATTAGTCGACAGTATTCTATATGATATATGGATTAGTAATAGATTAAGGCTTTCAAACTTAAAGATTTAAGGATATGATACTTAAATAAAGTGTGCAATATTTGATAAACTTGAAACTAAATAAGATAAGTGCAAGTTTATAGGGTATCATAAAGAAAGTTTTAGATATTAATTTTTCCATCCCTTTGAATAAAAATTATTTATCTTAAGGCATGTTATATTCCTAGAAAATGAATTTATTTTTAAGGAAGGTAGTGGGACAAAGGTATAACTTCGAGAAGTTTTAGCATCACAAAATCACATCTAAGTGAAATAAGAACCTCAAGTTGATACATTGGATATGTATCCAATAGTTTAAGAGATACATAGTTTGTGATGCTCTAGTAGGATACATCATCCTCCTATTAATGGATCTATGTATTAAAAATGGGAGTGATGTTGCTTTACTCATAAATGGTGAGCCTATTAATTTTAGGGAAGCAATATTAGATACTAATTCAATAAAATGGAATGAAGCCATGAAATCAAAAATAGAATCTATGTACTTTAACTAGGTATGGACTTTGGCAGATGTATTTGAAAATATTGTATATATTGGATGTTAGTGAGTTTTAAGAGAAAAATCGACATGGTTAGTAATGCATATATGTGCAAAACAATGTTAGTAACAAAAGGTTACAATTTAAAAAAAGGAGTTGAATTTGATAAAACCTTTTCTCTAGTAATAATATTTAAGTCTACAAGGATTTTAATGGCTATAACTATATATTATGATATAAAAATTGGCAAATAGATGTCAAAACAAATTTTTTTAATGGAAATTTACTTAATGATATGTATATAACATAATATAAAGGTTTTGAATTTAAAGAGTTTCCTAATCAGGTGTGCAAGTGACAAAGATATATTTATGGACTTAAGTAAACATTGCAGAGTTGAAATATCCATTTTGATGAGAAAATCAAAGAGTTTGATTTTATTATAAAAAAAAGGAGATAAACCTTGTGTTTATAAGAAGGTTAGTGTGATTACAGTTGACTTCCTAATGTTTTACATGGATGACATAGTATTCATTGGAAATAAGATACCTATGCTTCAATCCATTAAGATATGGTTATATAAGAATTTATCCTTAAAGGATACAGGAGAAGAAGCCCATATTTTGAGTATAAAGACTTATAAAGATAAACTAAAGAGGTGGCTTAACTTGTTCTAATCCATGTATATAGATAAAGTGTTAAAGAGGTTTAGCATAGAGAAATTCAAAAAAAGATTCTTATCTATGTTGTATAAGATTTCTTTCTTTAAGAGTATAGTCCTAAGATATAAGAAGAAAGGGATAAATAGATTATGTTCTATATGCATTGATTGTTGGATAAATCATGTATATGATGTTATATATAAGATTAGATATTGCTTAGGTTTTAAGTATAACAAGTTGATATTAGGCCAATATTGATGAAAGTCACTAAATGGCTGTTAAAAATATCTTTAAAGTACTTGACAAGAATTAAAGATGTTTTCCTGATCTATGGAGGAGCCAAGTTGAGATTTCAAGATTATTCAGATGCTAGTTTTCAATTTTAAGGAACATATTTACTTTTAATGATAATGTAGTTAGTTGGAAGAATTCTAAATAATCGATCATTATAGATTCGATGATTAAGGCTAAGTATATTGTAGTTTCTAAGGCAATGATGGAAACAAATTAGATTAAGAAATTTATCATTGAATTTAGAGTCGTTTCTAAAGTTATTAATCTAATATTATTGTATTATGACAACAATAATACTATTGGATATGTGAAGGAACTAAAGTCTCATTAACGATCCAAACATGTACTTAAGAAGTTGAAGTTTTACTTAATTAGGGAGATAATGGAATAGAAGGATGGCATATTGGAATGAGTTCCCACTGAAGAGAATCTTAGAGATCCTCTCCTTAAACCATTGTTTCAGAAGAGATATGATCGACATATGTATGAATATGATATTGGATATATGGGTGATTGACTTTAGTGTAACTAAAAGATCATTAATTTATACCATTATAGCTAGTTAATTGCAATTATGTGTATGCCCTTATAAATTTATTTAATAAAAGAAATTATTTATCATTATATTTTTTGTTAATTATATTTAATCAATTAAGACTAAAGATAAAATCCATATAATAATTACTATATACTTAGAAATTATTATGAAATTATAATTATGGGATCTTAATTGTATTTTCGTGTTATTCCTAAAATATTCTTAGTCACAGTTTTATCAAGACTAGGTATTAATGGAACAGTTAAACTAACATATATTATACTTCTTTCTTATAAAGAACATAATCAATCTCATCGATTAAATAAATGAAGAACATAATCAATCTCATCGATTACATAAACAAACTTATGAATGCTTATTAAAGAATAAGTTTACTGAACTAACCCGATTATAAAGATTTCAAATAGAACATTATTTGTATATTTGTGGATTATTTCTTTATGATAGTTGTATAATTGGTAAGAGTTATTGTGAGCTCACTTAATAATAAAATACCTAATCTAACTTAACTATATAGCTAGGGCAAGTCAGGTCGATTCCAGAAAGAGTTAGGGTGTGCTAAAGCTATTTCTAAAGTTACTTAAAATAAAAACAAAGAAAAAAACCCCTAAATAAAAAGACATTAGAAAAGACAACAATCGACAACAAAATACTAAGGGCACAAAACATAAAGAAACAGATAATAAGAAAACATAATTGGGAAAAAGATATATCTAAGATTTGGGACTTATAATTGATCAACAAAACATACAAATTGTGATTAGTCTAAGGTGCTAGCCTATAGGTTTGAACAAGTTCTCAACCCCTATGTTTCACCAAATTTAGGTAAGTCCTATATGATAGAAAACTTACCCCTAACCATACGACAACCTAGGACAAGCTTTCTAGATTTAATGACGCAACAACATTAACACACTAGGAAACAACTAACCTAAGCCATAATCTCGCAAGATCGAATTGTGTAACTTAGAGAATTAAAATCCTAGGTTAAGTTGATTAAGTTCACTGACAAATTCAATTAGCCTATTGGTACTTGTGGTATTAGCAACAGACGATTACGTATCACAAGACTTTACCTAACGTTTGAATTAGAAATGATACCTAGGATGGCCAATCCTAATAATCAATTCCTAATTCATGTCATTTAACTAGAATTTCAATCAAACCTTGACTTAAATCACAATACCCAATTAATCCCTAATCAATTCTCATAATTATTAAGCCAAAATCCCATCAATATCTTCTAACTCAAGCCAACCTAAGCTAACATCATGAAATTAATTAAAACAAATAATAAACTAACAATAACCATAATAAAAGAAGGCTGGAAAAAGAAAGCAATATCATATATTAACTAAATATCAAAGATTCAACACAATATTTAAACTAAATACAAAGTAAAGCAACAACAAAATAAAAAAATAGAGAAATACTAAGAACAACAAGTATTGAAAGCCTAAAACAAGAAATAAGGAGTCAATAATGAAAAGAACAAGAAAATGCACAAAAGCCATAAAAATCTAAGAAATAAAAATAAGAAAAATGGAAAGGAAGTGATAGCTTGCTAAGAAGAATGAATCCCTCTCAAGGAAAGCTTCCAAGCTTGGGTGTCCAGTCGTCCTTGGAGAGCTCACCCCCTCCCCCCGGTTTCAAGATTAAAAACGTTTTTACCTCCCTAATATATATATATATATATATATAAACTATCTAGACCAAGATAACTTTAAAAGCTTTTTTGTCTCTTCCTTTCTAGGGCTACATTCCCCTTTCTTAAGCCTTCCTTTGATTTTCTTCTCTAATCATGATGGTGGCTCTCGTGAAGAAGCCTTTGCTTTGCTTTTTTTGGGGGGGGGGGTCTTTTTATGTCTTAAGTGAGTGGGACGTGTGTCAAGCCAAGAAGAGCTCCTCCAACATCAAGCTTTCTTTGTAAAAACTGCCACTTGTCCATCCAGCCTTCCTAACCTCCACTTACTTCAATATTTTTTTATTCTCCTTTTCTTTGGAAAGCTTTTGTTTTAAAAATGTCTTTTTCTCATCTAAGCCTTCTCTTAAAAACCACCGCCTGCAAGCTTTTAAGTCATTATTGTTACTCTTTTATAAGAGCAAAGCACATTTCCCACTCACTTCAAGCATCTACTCCATGCTTTTCATTTTGTTTCTAACGCCTCCTCTCTCCAAAGCTTGTAAACACTACCTCTTGGAAAGCTTTTTAATTTGCAAACTTTTTCTTTATGCTCCTCTCCATTAATATTTTCTTGTTTTAAATGCCTCCTCCAAGCTCTCATTAAACTTTCTTCGTTTCTTCAATCCCTCTTGTCTTTTTTAAAATGATTTTTGCTATTGACTCCAAGGATTAATCCATAATTTATTTAAAAGAGGGTAACCTGTTAATTAAGCATAATATAACATAAATTAAGCATTTTTTAACCAACAATAAGAGCAATTTAAATCGGTAGTAATTGGATATATTATGAATTATATGGAGATAACTGAATAAATCTATAAAGGATTCATCAATTTAAAAGAATTAGAGAGAATGTTTAACATTTTTTTATTAGTAATAATTTGAAATTTTTTTAATCAGAGTAAATTGAATTTTGAAAAATTACTTTTCAAATATCAGTTATACATCATTTATTAATTATTAAGAATGAACATGATAGGATTATTTAGAGTTGACACTTATTCCATACTATAATTATAAAAGAAATATTAGATGACGAAAAGATTAAATTATACATTATAAACATATATGGACAGATTAAGTTAAAGTATTTTGATATTTTTAATATTTAAGTAGTCATGACATATTGTCAGATATCAATCATGATCGATGATTATAGATTATTTAATTAAGGACTAAAGATAAATTAAAATGAAAGATAATTTATTTAATTTTAATTGTGAATTGGAATTAGAATTAGAATTTATAATTATTGTTAATATATTACTAAAGGAGAAAATTAATTAGATTGAACCTAATTGAAAAGTTTTAGAAACTTCAAAAGTTAATATGTAATATTTGATCTTATTAATATGAAATTATAACTATAATTAAAGTTTGACTTTAATTGTAATTTTTCTAATTTTAATATTAAGAATATTTTTTTCATATAAAAGAAGAAGAAAGAAAGAAAGAATAACTAACACTATTCATCTTCCTCTCAAAAATATTTTTGAGTACTTCTTTGATTCATGAATATCATTAAAAGTTAGAAACTAGAACAACTGTGGTTAACAAATTTGTAGAAAGAAGTAATTTTATAGAAAAGTAAATCAAGTTTATTGAAATCTCTAAAAAAAAGTTTACACAATAATTAAATCATTGTTAATTTCCTAACATGGCTAAGATTGATTTTGTAGCAATATATGTATATATATATATATATATTTATTTATTTATA
This sequence comes from Pinacopodium congolense, assembly GCA_028565735.1. Taxonomy (NCBI): domain Eukaryota; kingdom Viridiplantae; phylum Streptophyta; class Magnoliopsida; order Malpighiales; family Erythroxylaceae; genus Pinacopodium; species Pinacopodium congolense. The sequence continues at coordinate 11,288,805 of JAOXYD010000135.1, forward strand.
CTCTAGAATTAACTATAATTTGCTTGGTCTTGCCCTTTTATTTCTTCTAAATTACAAGACACATGAAGTTTTTGGTGCTAGGTGTATGTTTCCACCAATTTATAGCTCTACTACCTTTTCTATTTCGGTGAATGCTTTACCTTGGCAACTGCAACTTGTTAGTTGTTAGCCAGTTGTGTAGACATGGAACGTTTTAAGTTCATATATTTACAAAGCTAAAACACATATCTAAAACAACACCACCAAACAAAACATAGTTCTTTACTTGTATCACAAACATAACAACAATCAAATGGACATATGAAGTAGTACTAATTTCATTTACCATGTTCAACCAAAGAAAACAAAAAAAAAAATATTAATTCTTATAAAAAATGGTCATACGAGTATATTTACTCTGTGGTGTATCAAAATTATTGTCAACCAAAGCCAATAAGTTGAGATGAAAACAAAATTCCAGCATCGTATTGTTTCATTTGAATGTTCAATGCCCAACAAAGGAAATTTTAAATAGAAAATTAAATATTCAAAACACAATAAAATTGCACAAATGGGAGCGCAGGAGACATCCTTAAACAATATATTTTGTGGTGATAATAACTGTAGTATGAGGACACTATGGCTCCATAAGCAGCAGCAGCTGCAGCACACATCCAAAAAAACCTTTTGACATGAACACTTAAAACGTTGGTGGCTAAACATCATGCATACGGTGATTCTCGTCTATTAAACTCATATTCACATCCTACACTTGAATTCCCACGTAAAATAAATATCAACAAGAAAGTACAGAAAGAATTCACATGTTTCATTTTCTTAAAACAAAATTTGCAAATGTACTATGAATGAACAACACCCTATAGGCCTTGTTCAACTTCAGTGTCATTCCAGTGATGTATGAGGGAGCAATCTTAAGACACAAAATATCGTATAAGTGAATCGAAGTGGATAGAGGCAAGACAGAATTCATTGAGAAGCTCCCCTCATCTACTAATATCAAGGGCATTCAAGCATTCTTGTGTCATGTGGAGTTTTATTAACAATTTATAAAGGATTTTTTCTTATTGTTAAACCTCTTACAAATTTAGTAATCAAAGATACGCCTTTTGATTTTGATACTAATTTTTTTTAATTCTTTTGATAGATTGAAGAAAACACTCACCTTAACACCTATTTTGACTTTACCATATTGATCTTTTCCATTTGAAGTTATGTGCAATTCTAGAGATCATGCCATAAGATGGGTCCATAGATAGCAGAAGGAAAAGAAATTGCATGCTATATATTATGTAAGAAAAAACTTGGTGAGAGCACAATTGAAATACACTACAATAGAGAAGGAGTTTCTAGTCATGGTATTTACATGTTAAAATTTTCATTCTTATAGTTTAGGCTCAAAAGTTTTTGTTTTTCCAAATAATACAGCATTACAATATTTTTTTCCAAAAAGGATGATAAGTCGATGCTTATTGGATGGGTGCTTTTGCTTTAAAAGTTCGATATTGAGATAAGAGATAAAAGGGGAGCAAAAAACGCCTTGAAGGATTGGAGATTCAACAAGAAGAAGAAATCAATAAGCAATTGCTTGATAAAGCATTAATGTTCATAAATAACCTATTTGTTCCATGGTTTGTTGATATAGCAAACTATGATGAAAGCAGTGCCCTTCCTTCCAACTTGTCTTATTAACAAAGGAAGAGATTTTTGTTTGAGTATCCTTGCTATCTTTTAGATGATCCTATTTTATATAAAATGTGTTTTGATGGTTTTATTCACAGGTGTATCTCTAAAGAATAGATGATTAAAGAGTTAACTTAATGTCGTAACCCACTTTATGTTGGGCATTTTGGATTGAACAAGCTGGCAACACATGTATTGGAATGTGGATTCTTTTGGCCAAACTTGTTCGCGGATGCTAAGGAGTATACGCTAAATTATGATAAATGTCAATGAGTTGAAAATATTTTAGGAAGAGATGATATTCCCCTTTCTAATATCTTGGAGGTTAAAGTGTTTGATATATGGGGGTTAGACTTCATAGGACCTTTCCCATCATCTCTTGGAAATTGTATTTATTATGTATCAAGATGGACTAAGGCAACAACAACAACAACTCCAACCAATGTTAGTAAAGTGGTGCAGAGGTTCATAAAGAAGATATTCAGTTGGTTTGGAGTTCCTAGGGAAATCATAAGTGATGGAGGAGAAATGTGTTATCCAAGTGTGGTAGGTACTAAATGCATTGTATTTTTTATGAAATTTTGTTTGTGAGCATGACATTCTATTTGTAAGCATGCATTTATTGTATCTTTGTGTATTTTTTTCATATTTGTGCATTTTGTTTCATGATGTGGGAATTGCATTGGTTGTGTGCATGTGTTTGAATACATAGATGGTACGAAATTGAAAGGAATTAGTTCAACTAAGAATAAGGCTATTTAAGTACTGAAGAAATATTTTACATGTAATTGTCTTTCCATTGAATTTACAAATTAATTATGATATTACATACTTCTTCTTGCCTCTTTAACATTTTTTTGGTTGCATTTTAAATTAAATTAGACTTGATTGGTAAGCTTCACTAGTGATCATTCATAAAAAAATATTAATTAGAAATGAGTAATATAGATTCACATTATAAAGGAAATAAATGTGACAAATTCAAGTCCTACTCTGCTAACTCCTCAAGTAAATGTGAAAAAGAAAACAAAAGAAAAATGAGTTAAGAGTATAGCCAAAGGCTAGTTGTGAGATGTGATATATGTTGCGTTAATTAGGTGACTTTAAAAATGACGGGTGTTTTAAAATGATTTTACTTTAAAACCAACGAACTTTTTAGGCAAGTGCACCTATCGCAAAAGTCATAAAGTAGAATAAATTTTAAAACTACGAGTGTTGATCCCACGAGGAAATAGTTACTTAATTACCAAGTTGATTGGATTACAATTATTTAGGAAAATCTAGAAAAATTGATTAAAAATTGGAAAAAAGGCTAAAACTTGACTATTTTGGCTTAAACACTTTAGAAATGAATTTTAATTGCTTCTGAAAAATTCTTAAAATTACCAAATGTGTAAAAGAGCTATGGATTAGATGTTTGATGATTT
>JAOXYD010000135.1:11292011-11308007 GCA_028565735.1 Pinacopodium congolense
TCACATGAAATTATAAAAACCTATCTAAGAATATAACTTACGAAATTACAGGTCACTAGCTTGACCAGTCCCCAATCCAATTCATTTGAATTTCCATTATCTTCAAATTTGACCTTCAAACTCCAATCTTTCCATAATGAATTCTTCTTGAAGCATACCTATCTTTAAGATTATCATCATAACTCAAACCATTAGTAATCAATCATGTTATGTTATCATCAAAACTAAGATTGGAACCTTCCTTGGTTCAATATAAAATTATGCAACACACGAATTAGTCCAAGTTTATTTTCATCATCCAGATAATTAATACAAAGCAAATTAGGATTAAAAGTAGAAGATGCAAGCTTTTTTAATTTGCATTGGGGAGGTTTCATGATCTTTTCTACTAATTCTTCCTTTATAGACTCGTCTAAACTCTCTTCAAATTCTTCTACAAAGGACAAAGAATTACCTGCTTTCAGGAAGATAAGCATGGCTAGCTTGCTCACTCTGACAAAACCTGGTATGACTTACAATAGGAGAAAGAGAAAAAGGGTTAAATATAGAAAGTAATGAACTCCTGTTATCCTTAGTAAATTTTCGCAATTGAATGTGTTTTGAAGAACTGTGGAACATGCAAAACAAATCAAAGGCCGAAAAAGATCAATAGAAAAAAAAATAAAGACAACATAAGAAACAATAAATAACATGCACCAGCTCCCCAATAACACGTCAAAAATTTGATAACTCATCGCAAATTCCTGACTACCTAACTATGTAGTAAGGTGAACTAGAGTCAAACCACTAGGAGTTAGGAAGAAAATGCTATTTTGATGTTGTATGGAAAATTAAAAACAAAAATCCCTGATACAATGAGAACTAAATAAACTAAAATGTAACGAATGCAACTAAAGAGATAAACATAATGCAAAAGATCATAAACTAATAATAATATCAAAGAAATGGGATGAAGGTATCATCTAGATTCCAAGATAATTATTGATCCTCAATCTAAATAAATAATGCTTTAACTAAGATATTATCCTATGGATCTGAACAAGCTCTCAAATCCTCAGTTACTCTAAATTAGATATATAAGCTTTAGAAATACCCTTGACTTTGTTACATCCTTAAATAAGCTCTATAAGTTTAATAGTGAAGAAGCATTAGGCAATAAGGAACAACTAACTTAGGCTGCTAACTTGTATGATCGGAAAGTGTAACCTAAAGTATTAGAACCTTAGACTAACTTATTAAGTATGCCTATAAATCTAGCTAGTATATTGTTGCTATTAGAATTCGTTATTGACTATTACGTATCAAATCTCAATTCTAGCATTCAGATAATGAAATTACTAAAAGGATGATCAAGCCTAGAAATAACTCCTAATTCTTGACATTAAACTAAAATTCCAAACCAACCTAAGCCCAAAATCACCAATTCAACACAAGCCCAACTTCATTCTCACAAATAATCACCCTTCATCCCTTTAATACCTTCCAACCCTTATGAAATTAGCCACACATACTCAAATTAATCAAAATAGAAAGTAAATAAACATATCCCATACTTAATCAATTAAAATCAAAGCTAAAAAATTTACGACAAGAAATGAAAACTAAGATTCAACACTTAATCTAATGAAAAATCAACCTATTCATACGAACAATCAACTAAACACAACCTAATTCACAAATCCAAACTAAATTCATTAAAAACAAAAATTTTGGCACACAAAATTAAACAATTTACAACCTAAGAAAATGAATAAATCTCAACTACCAAGCATTAACTAACCAAAAACATAAAAAATAAATGGAAACCCATAAGATAAATCACGACACAAGCTAGTAATTATTAAGGACAAACCTAAAACAATAGGAACATAAGTTTAAACAACTAAAGTAAAGGCTGAAACTTGAGAATAAAACCATATATTGAAATATATTCAAGAAACCATACATTATCCAAGAGATTCAAGCTCAAAACCCATCAAACATTCAATTTATATTTATTGGAAGATAGAAAAATGAAAACATAACTTAAATATCATTCAACAAATATAAATAAATTTGGATACTACCTAAAACACTAAAATAAATTGCTAGAAATCAAAATAGAATCAAAGCCCAACTACAATACCCTAAGAACATGAATAGATGCTAAGAAAACAAGATGAATACTTAAGAAAATAGCTATGACTACTCTCCTTTACATTATTAAGCTCTTTATATATGTCTTGGATGGCTTATGAGCCTTTGGAGATGTTTTGGGAGCAATTTGGTCAAGTTTACCCCTAAAAATCACAAAATCAAAGTTGTTTTACAAATTTCATTTAATTCATAAAAATTGAAAGCTTCTTCCCCTCTTCGCCTTTTCTACTCTAACTCCTTCTATACAACTCCAATTGTCAGGAAATTTGGTATGTTCATTCTTCACATGATGTTCTTACACTCCATAAAATTTTAAAATGATTGAAGCTCTAAAAGGGCTCCTAATGCACCTTCACCAAACCTGGTGTTTAACCGAGCTTGTCTTGTTATTTTCTTTATACACTCTTCATGTCTAGCCATATGGCCTTGAAATTTGGTGTGGAACCTCATAACATGATACTCTAAGTCCTAAAATTGGTTTCACACCTTTTCTAGTTCTAGAGGTGCCTTAAAATGGTCACCATAGCATTTATCTTCCTTACACCAATTGTTGATGAATTGTTCTAGCATATCGAAATTACTTCTATTTGCATCTTTAAGCTCCTTTTTCTTCCAAAACTTGATTCTTTGATCCAGAATTTGTGTCAAGAGATTAAACCTAACATTCAACATATAATAATATAAATTGAACACTTTTAAACCAAAAATAAGGACAAATTCAAGTAAAATTATATACCAAAACTTAAAAAAATTTATCCCTATTAGACATATATCAATGTCTTTAGGAAGACTCAAATCAGAATTCAAAAGATAATGCAAAAGAGGAAGAGTTTAATAACTCAATAAAATTGGATAAAAAACATGTTGTCTTTAGTCAAATTAAGGGGAAAAGTTGCCTTTTCACTTCTAAACTAACACCAAACCTTAAAGAGGCATATAAATAGAATGATAGAGCATATATTCGTCAGTTTGTGGCTCCCACTAGGGCAACCCTTTGGTTTTTAGTGATTTTCTTAGGTTTTGCTTAGGTTTCCATGCTCTTTTCATCTATTTTCATGTTCTTTCCCTACATTAAGTAGTTTAGGTACAAAACTTTAGTTTATTTGTGTTGTTTTAGCTACTATTTATTTATTTTTATGATATTTTATTTGTGTATTTAGTTTAGGTTTTTGTTAAAAACTTGTTGAATCTTGATTTATTATTAGTTTAATATTAAAGCTTTATTTTCCATCCTTGTTCTCTTTAATTTCTTTATTTTTTAAGTGTTTTTATCTTCTTGTTAATTTTAGTCTATATTATTGTTGATTTTAGTATGTTAGCTTAGTTTTTCCTTAGGTTTGAAGATATTTGATGGATTAATAGCTTACAATTAAGAGAATTGAATAGGTATTTAATTTTTTGATTTATGTAAGGATTGAGTTAGAATTATTAGGAAATGCCATGAATTAGCGATTATTTATAGGATTGATCACCCTAGGAGTAATTTCTAGTGCAATTGCTAGGTTTTAGTTTTTGATCCATAATTTTCATTAATTAAATCCACAAGTGGCGATAAGTTAATTGATTTTATATGTAAACTTAATCAACTTAGACTAGAGTTTTAATTCTCTAAGTTACATAGTCCGAGCTTATGTTATTATGGTTTAGGTTAGCTATTCCCTAGTATGTTAATATTACTGCATCAGTAAATCTAGAGAGCTTATTCTAGGTTCGTTATGGATAAGTTTTCTATCATGTAAGACTTATCTAAAAATAGAGGAACTTAGGACGTAAGAGATTGTCTATGTATATAGGCTAGCATCTTAAGCATGCCATAATTTATATTTTTTATAATCAATTGTAATTCAAGAATTCAAATAATATCTTTCACCCATCTTTTTGTCCTTGTTATTTATTTCTAATTACTTGCTTTCTTATTTTATTCATTTTAATTTCATTGGTTATCTATTCGTTTATTTTAATTCCATTGCGTCTAGAGGTTTTATTTTATTTTCTATTTATTTTGTGCAATATTAGGAATAGCCACAAACACTACCAATTTTCTATGAAATCAACTCTAACTTGCCCTGCTATATAGTAGGTTAGCTAGATATTTATTATTCAGTAGCTCTCGCAATAAGCTCCACCAAGATTGTATCATTTTCAGCTTATATTTGGAATTATTTCCTTTTTTTAAGCATGATTTTGAGAGTATCTCATTGAACAAGTTGTCAATTTACTAAATCCGCTTTACCTTATCAAATATTAGAAATTTAGCATTGAACATTGTGTAGGACAATACCATTATTTTTTATCCTACAGTAGGACATGGAATAAGCAACAGCAAAACTGGCTATTTGTGTACACTTGTTCTTATTTCCTAATAGGTGAACTAATATGCTTAGACACAAATGCTAGAAAATGATATTCCTTTCTAATTTATGAGAAGCCAAATTTGTGTAAACTTATGATTTATAATGGCTAAGTTCTGTCCATTTGGTGGATAGGAAAGCAAGATGGATAAGCTCTTATTCGGTTAAAATTCAAACTTGATTAAATAAAGAGTTGAGAAATCTTACCAGATTAAGCTCAAATGTTTATATGGGTGTGAGCCAGTTCCCATATTCTAAACTTAAAGCGCTTTAAAATTTATGCATATTTATTATTTTATATTCAACATGTGTAGGTTTATGATGGTTAATTGTAATGCATCAGTTCCTATAAATAATATAACTAGAGTAGAAGTTGTGACCATAGAAAATTAGAGAATTGATGACAACCCAGAGAATGAGGGATCATTGATTGAACATAATATTTATGAGGTAGCAAGTAAAATGGATTCTTCTAAAGATAAGTATGGTAATGAGGAAAATGAGTATGGCAATGACGATGATGTCATTCATGATGTGGGATCAATTTTTAAACATCAACTTGTGGAATTCCAAGTTAATATCTCAGATAACCATCAATTAATTGAAATTGGTTTTGGTGATTAGGAGAGTTCTACGAGTAGCGATGAGTATCTTAGTTTTGAGGAACTTAAGGAACCATTGTGAAGACTAAGTAGAAGTATCAGGCATGAACTAACCAATGTAGCACCTCAATGGTCATTAGGTTTGCAATTTGCAACTGTAAATAAATTTAAGGATGTAGTTTTTAATTATGATGTACAAACAGGATTTAACGTGAGATGGAAGAAAATTGAAAGAAATAGGGGTCAAAGTTAGATGAATTGTGGGTTGTTTAAGGGAGTAGTATGATGGATTTGAAAAAAATGACAAATGTTTCAAGATAAAGACTTATAAACCATATCATAATTAATATACAGTAAATAAACTTAGAATGGTTCCTTGAAAACTCTTAATGAGATAGTTTAAGGATAGAATACTTGAGGAGCCTTCTATATCAAAAATGAATATGGTTGAAGAATGTAAGGAGAATTTGAACCTTTTTATTAGTCCTAATTTATGCATGGCAGTGGAAAGGAGATGGCTAAAGATTTTGTGAATGAATATGCCAAGTTACAGGGGTATATTCTTGAGTTGAGATTGAGCAATCCTAAATCCACAATAGAGTTAAACCTTTCAAGAAATCAAAAGAATGCCTTATCACAAATAAGATAATGAAAACTTTTTTTGGAAAAATTTACATTTAATACTTTAAACTCATTTAGTATTAATCCTGTTTGATGTAGTTCAAATGATTATACATTTGTTTTGAAGCTATGAAAAGAGGCTGGAGACATTTGAGGCCAATCTTTGGCCTCGACGGTGGCTTTTTAAAGAAGCGACTTAAAAGACAATTGCTAAGTATTGTTGGAAGGGATGGAGATAAAGGGATGTATCCATTGGCATGGGTAGTGGTCAAGGTATAAATCAATAATTCATAGAGGTGATTTTATAGTTTACTAACCACAAATTTTGAGTTGGATGACGAAGATGGAGTTACTATCATATCTTATATGCAAACGGGAGTGTATTTGTTAATTAAATATGTTTATTGAAACATTTTTTAATACTAAAGAATATCATATTCCATTATTGTAAGGATTGATAAGAGATGTGGAAGAAACTCGATCTAATCTACTACTAAGAGAGGTATGCCAAGAAAACCTAAAACTGCAAGAAGGAAAGTCAAAAATAAATCAAAGAAAGTGAGCAATGCTATCAAATTGTCTTATAAAGGACAAATACAAAGGTGTAGCAAATATGATACATCTGGCCACAGCTCCAAAAAATGCAATAAGGATGGTTCGTCAAATGTAAGTTGATTTTTCCTTTAATTCATATGTTTAATGGTATTATGGTAAGAAAACTAATTATGTGAAACTATATTGTTTCAAGTACACAATCAAGAACATCATACAACTCCTCAATTTCTATTTGAGGCATGTTCACAAATATTTTCTTCTAATATGAGATAAACCTTACTACTCTTTGATGTATAAACTAAATTTTTAGTCCATAAAGGTAATTAATGGTAATGTTTTTGAAAATATTGCTCAAAATATTGTCATACCAAGTCAACGGAGCATTTTAGTAAGTACCACATTACGTCATTTGAATTCAATGTTATATTTTCCTTTATTTTGATGGTTACATTATGCATTATTACATTTTCATTTCTTTATTAGGATGACATCTTTACACATTCCTACAAGAGGAAGTTTGGTGATGATGACCCATATTCATTGAAGTTAGTTTTTAAACTGAGGAGTCTTAGATTCAAAGGCTATCCAAGTATAACTTCACAATAACTGCAAGCTAATGCAAGGAGGAGAAGAGCATTGTTACTAAAAGATTGACAAACATCAAAAGATGTCTTTTCCCAATCCAGTGCAAATAAAGGAAGCAATGTGGATCCAAATCAACTGTTATAGATATTTTTAACATGTATGGTTCAATTATGTTTTGGATATGATTATAAAATATATTTGGTGATATATGATGTATGCATATTTTTTGGATATGTGATTAATTAAATTTTAATGCCTTCTCTTATATGTATCTATACACTAACATAGAGTCAAATTTAAACAAATATAGTAAATTGCAGTAAACAACATAAATGACTACACAAAATTCATTATAAATTTCATTACAAACATCAATTCACATGGCATTACAATAGTCAATACAGTTCATTGACACAGAATACAATACATTTCATTAGGATCTTACTGCAACAAAGTTGTAATATACAGCCAATAAAAGTACAATGAATCCCCCTAAGATATTCATTAACATAATCTTCAACTCTCCTTTGTCTTTCTCCAACATGTTATTCTTATCCCTGTACAACTTCAACTGGTCCTCAGGCTCTTCCTCTGACATCTTAATGTTATCCCTATAGAACTTCAGCTACTCTTCGTGCTCTTTCTTCAACATATTAATCTTTTCCTTGTAGAACTTAAGTTGCTCCTCATACTCTTTCTCTAACATATTAATCTTTCCCTATAGAATTTCAATTGTTCCTCATGCTCTTTTGATTCATGTAACTCAAACTGAGAATTTGTTGTAGTTTTCCTTATTTGATCTTCATGTAACTCCTTCTTCAATGTCTCAATTTCTTTCCTCTGCTTAACAATTACTTCAATGGCCTTCACACTAAATTCATTATCATACCACTTAAAAAATTTACAATTTTTAACTAGCCAAAAATACTTACTTTTACATAAAATATAACATAAGACAATCTTTAATTGACAATTGACTTACAGATGACTTACTAGATAATTGCCACATCCAAAAACTCCTCTCTGGATTATGCACCAATCGAAAAGCCTTTAACAAAGTGATTACTCCACAAAAGCAAATTATGTTATTACCATTAGTATGGAATGACTTATAAGTTGACGATGACGATTCCATTTTTAGCCTATGTTTTTATCCAACATATGTTAATTAAACAATATTTAACAGCATACGTCTTTTTGCATGTGACTTTTTCAAACTACGTTTTCTAACATTCTGCAAATCATAAATTTAGACATATCTTACTTTTTGTAAAAGTAGAAAATGACATTGATACAAACAAAAACCAAGAAAAAAAACATAATCTCGGTTACTTTCTGTACAACTAGAACATGACACTGTTTCAATCTAAAAACAAGTAGAAAATACATCATAATATCTGTTACAAAAAGCAAGTAGAAAAAAGACCCACATAGATTCTAAAAAGATTTGGTGCTTTCCTTGACAGGTTTAACCTTTAGTGACAATCGAATCCTACTTTACTTGGATAATTCAATAATGAATAAAGTGTACATCATTCAAACAATCCTAGAAAGAGTACATCATATTAAACCAAATGAAGCTATAAGGTAGAGAAAATGAATTGTTGAAAATTAACTCTATATGATTTTCTTATCAGGATTTTTATTGTATAGCAATATTGATCAACTGTTATAGTAATTCATGATTTCCATCTTAAGTTAAAATCAATTTCTAAAAAATAATATTCTATTTTTTTGTTGATGTTAGAAGATCAGCTGAAGGATATAAGTTTTGCAAGTCGACAGCATGAAGGATAAAAGTTGTGATAGCATGTTGTATTATGTTATCTACTATTTGTACAGTCACCATAAAAGAAAACCTTAGATGAACATTCACCATTTGATAATGTACTCAAGACAGGAGGTGGGAGAAGGAAAAAAATACCTAAAGATAAATAATTCTGCAACCTACCACTGGGGCTCGTAGGCGATAGAAATAGGCGAGCATCCGAAATAAGGGAGTAGCCTGCAACAGAGAAGCCAACTAGAGAATGGTTCCTTAAACAACAATGTTTAACATAAATAGAAATTGTGCCATATGGCATAGCTAATGGGTCCACTAACACATTTCATACACGTGGCATGGGTGGGACCCACTACAAAATTTTGAAAAAAAAAACTATGTGGCAGCGTACGGTCCAGTGTACATATAGACCAACCAAAAACTGCTACGTAGCCATTAGACTTAGTTGCCCCAAGGTGATTTTTAAATATTTGTAAAAAGTTAAGGTTTTTGTTTAATATTTTTGAATCGTTAGGCTTTGACCTAAATGCTATTAAACATTAAAATTTGACTCAAATATTTGTTAAAATTTTAAGGCTAAAAAAGCACTTTTTGCCTACTTTAAAGAAAATAACAATATCTTAAATGACGTCGTTCAACATAAACAAAAGTTGTGTCCCATGACGCAACTAGTGGGCCCATTGACGCGTTTCACACACATGTACCATAAAATTTTGAAAAAAAAAAAGCCACATGCTAGGTGTAGTGTACATATAGATCAACCAAAAACTGCTAAGTGGCACAAATAACAGAATTCGTTAGACTTAGTTGTCCCGGGTGGTTTTTAAACCTTTGTAAAATGCAATAGTTCTTTTTAAACGTTTTTTAAAATGTTAGGGTCTAACATAGGTTAAATGTTAGGGTTTCACTAAAAAATTTGTTAAAACTCTAAGATTAAAAAAGTACTTTTTGCCATATGGATTTCTATACTTTAAAGATTTCATTGTTAAGGATTTATGATTAAAATTGGGCGATGCATCTACATCAAGTCTAAGTTAGTTTGAATCAGATTTGAGTTTCGGTTGGCCTAGCAATTCTTCTTTAATTTTATTTTTTTAAATGCCTTGTTAGCAATAATGTAGAATTTATAATGTCGTGTTGGTATATCATATTAGTAAAGTTAATAGTGACCTTAACGAAATTAGTATTAATAAGGCAGTTTGTACCATTTTACATACGTTAGAGGGACAAATTATACTATTTTATAAATATTAAAGGGTAAAATAATATTTTAAAAATATTAAAAATAAATTAAATCTTTTTTAAAATATTAAAAGGTAAAATAAATGTTTTGTTATGATTTCACACAAGCTCTAAAATATTAAATTACAATTTAAGTATCAATAATAAGCTGATACACCAAGAAATAATTGGGACACACAAATGAATTGCTGTCTGCCTCATCGGCATATGAAAAGATCCATTGGGGTATGCAATTGAGTTGAGTACATTGTAGGAGGACCGAGATTTTTTAAGCAAAAACTAATATGATACAGCTAAAATATCCTTAAGGGGGTGATTCAAATGTATGTTTCTTAATATTTGGTGATTCATCTCCCAGAAGCATGTTTATAAATATTATGATAATAAAATATCATGCACTAACTTTGGCATTAAAAAAGACTCCTCTTAAAGTAGAAAAGAAAATCCTTTAAAAAGAAATAAAAAAGATGTTCGAGTTGTACTGAATACATTATTTGAACAATTTGCCAGCGCTTTAAAATCTCTTGATCAGTCGCATAATGTAGACAGCTGGAACCGCTTTTGTTTATAATAAAGCAAGTGCCAAATGCCAAAATCACTAAAGCAATTGACGGCCTTCCAGATTGCTTTGGATTGGTTATTGTTGTGGTTAACCAAATTATTATGACATGAAAACTAAAGATGATAGCCAAAAACCTAAAACACAGTGGGAGCTGCTGAAGGCTGTGGGTTGTGGGTTACGACGTCTCGCTTTTGCAGATTTTACTTGGTTTTTTTCTCAGTGAATTTCCGTATTAAGAATTCATTTAAGGTCTAATTCACATTTTTCATATGAAATGAATGATTTTTAAAGCCACCTAAAATATGTACACCACAATCATTGTAAACATAGCTCGGAATGATGCTTGGATACATCTCTTTGATCTGATGTTTTTTCGTATATTCATTGTCTTGTAATTTTTTGTTAGTAATCTGTGCTTGTTGGAAGCGCCTTTCTCAGTTTCCTCGAGAGAAGGAATGAGTTTCAGGCCTTAAATAGCTTTCGTCGGTAGATGCTCATCATATCAAGCAGGTAGCGTGAAAAACAGCCACGTTAGTTTGCTAGCCTGTTGTGTTCCTGACTTTTGTCCTGCCATACAAAAATTTTCCTTTCTGGTCGATTACTTGCATACCCTTTTCTTGTAAGTGGAGAAAAATGGGAAACGGCTCCAAACCGCATCAGAGATGCATGCCCCACTTCGTCACCCCTTTACACAATTCCTATCTTAATACATTACATGCAGAGTTAAACTATACTTGTACGACTGATGGCACGCACAGGGCAATTTGTTGTGCTACCATGACAACGCAAGGGGTTTCAGATACCACCTTCGAACTTGACAAAACATACTTCATCGCCCTTTTTGTTTTTTGTTTTTCTGATTTTTTTAGTTAAATGAAGTATGGCTCGTTCTAAATTGTACATTTGCTTATCCAAGCTGATGCAAAGATGACCAACACAAGTTGAGAAATTGATGTTAATAAATGCTAACAAGATCAGATCCATTGACTATACGTACATATTCAGTTTGAGTTATACGTACATATTCAGTTTGAGCTCGTTGTTCCCACCTGAGCTTTAATTTGAAATCTCCCCCTTTCAGAAAGGTCATGAAGAAATACAGAGGCACAATGAAGTTTCACATTCGTATAAACCTTGCAGATTGTGTTTCAAACATGTTGTCCCGAAAATGGTCAAAAGAAAAAGAATGCAGTAACAGGGAGAAAAGGAAAAAAAGAATCCTAACCATCAAAAAAATTCTTATATACTGCATGTCAGTTTCAATTACTTATCCGAACTCCATAATGATGTCAAAGATATGCTAATTAATGGCAATGATAAGAAAACCAACAGATACATACATCAGGAAAACAGGGTAGAGTGCAAGGGCCTTTCTTCTGGGATTGATCGCTGAGCTCATGAAAGGGTAAGCAGCCCAGGAACTCCAAGCCAATGTTAAACACACCACTACCATTTTCAGAAACACGTTATCCTGCAATAAGCAGATGAGGGCACCAATGTCTAGGGGAAAGAGACAATACCCCAGGAGGCTCAGACTCTGGAAAAAGATAATATGTCCACCCTGAAGTAACGTAAAGAGGGGAAACAACTTAGTCATATCTTCACTGGTAAAATCTAATCTTGTTGGATTAATTCCTTCCATTCTCTAGAACAATCAGTGGGACAACAAATGTTAACAGTACTATCAAATCCTTCATAATGATACTAACCTAAACCTAAAAAGACTAATTTAGCATGGTTCACACACGCAAAGGGAGGGAGGGCGAGAGAGAGTGAGAGCCTTACCAATAGCAGAACATTCAATGTCAGGATTACAGCACCAGCAGCAAGAAGTCCAAACGCTACAGCAAACACCTCAGACTGAAAAATAAGAAGAAAACTGTTATACTGAATACAGTTAAATAAATTTTTTTAAAGGCAAACCACCTATTCAAACTTCAAATGGATAAGATTGGGAAAGTTAACAACATAGAAAACATGAATAGAGAATGTAGAAGAAGCAATTAGATTCTTAGAAGGGGAATTCATAAATGTGCGTATACCATGCTCATATAGATGTGGAAGGAATGAACATGCTTAATCGGGTAGCATCTTCGACTTTAAAAGAATTTAGATAAAAAAATGCTGAAAAGAATATTATAAAAGAAAGATGTAAACGAATAATATTGAAAGTCTGAGGATTTGTCCAACTTTAACATAGAATATACACAGGGATCATTATATCCAGCCTAAAGAAGCATTGTTTAATCTCTGTAAATAACATCTCAATGAGGAACAAAATTTTCAAAGGTTTCAATTTTTCTAGCTGTTCAGTTCACAGGATCTGGGGATTGTTCT
This sequence comes from Pinacopodium congolense, assembly GCA_028565735.1. Taxonomy (NCBI): domain Eukaryota; kingdom Viridiplantae; phylum Streptophyta; class Magnoliopsida; order Malpighiales; family Erythroxylaceae; genus Pinacopodium; species Pinacopodium congolense. The sequence goes on from JAOXYD010000135.1 coordinate 11,304,786, forward strand.
CCAGTAATTAAACTAATCATGTTATGTCCTTCGTTAAAAGTTCTAATGAATTGTCTAGATTTCATCCACTCACACAGGTAAAAGTATTGCCTTCAACATACATATGATCAGACACAATATCTAACTTCAAACCCAACGATTGCTTGCAGTCTGTAGAAGCTCTAACTTTATAGTATGTAAGCATGTTAAACTACCACTTTTAGAACGCAGTGCACAAAACAACGCAAAATGCTAACCTTTTTGACGGAAGCAGACCAGGAAAGAGTAAGCCCAAGGAACAGAAGGAAGAAGAAGGGGCCCCACAGATCCCAATCTCTCAAAGCCTTACCCGGATCCTCTCGATAAGGGTTGGGGAATACCACAAGCTTCAAATTGCTCACGATCCTAGACAAATCTCTCTTCACCGTGTCCCAAACAGGCTCCGTCAACGTGTTTGGGGGAGGTCCGAAACCGCTTGACCCGATAGAACCGTTTGAAGTACCCGGAGGCGGAGGTGGAGGAGGAACCGGCGGAAGCTTCTGACTGGTAGGAGGAAGCGGAGGGAGGTTAGAGGGAATGAACGGTGACGTAGACACTGGGATCTGAGGCGGACTCGGAGGGGGCGCGGGCTGAACCGTGGCGGGGGCTGACTGAACGCTGGCATTAATGAGGTTCTCGATCTCGTCTATGTCTGACTGAGACGATGTGTGGAGTGGGATTGTGTCGCTGTGCGACATTTTGATTTTATCGGTAATGGAGGTTTTTCTTTTCTTTTCTTTTTCTTTCGGATTATCACGGAAATTTTGTTGGAAGAGACCAGTGATTATGCTTTACGCAGTTTTTGGCTTTAGGGAGCTCGTACTCTCTTTCCTGTTAACAGCCAACGACGTCGTTTCAATGGAAGTCCAATATTTTTGTGAGGCTCAGTAGGAGAACAATTCTTATTTTCTTGTCACGTGTTGAATTAAAAACTAACTGAGAAAGGCTTCTCCCCCGAAACCAAACCATTGGTTTCTCTTCCATTAATTAAAACTAAACCCTAAAAAAGAATATTTCACTTGGCGAGAAGCTCCTCTACATGTCCCTTTATTAAATTTTCTTCCCCCTAATTTTTCCGTTCTTAGTTGTCCTATTCTCTCCTTGGTTGATTGTCCCTATATCAATTTGTCTTTTTCCGCTAGCACCATTATATGTTGCAGGTTTGTTCTGAAGCACCAACACATTTTTTATTTTGCAGTTTTATTGGATTGCATGTTTGTTTGTTATCATTTCCATTCTAATGACATCAATAAAATATTATTTATGAAGGAAATAAGTGTTTGCTAGTTTTAATTACATTGCAAATATATATATTGTAATTTATAATATAATTGATATCGATTCCACAATAATTAAATATAAACATCTAACAATTTAAATTGCACTTGTTTAAGGTAAAATAAAATTATCGAAACTGAAAAATAAATTTAAAATAATGAAACTTGAATGAATTTAATCGTAAAAAGAAGCAAACAACGAAGATACTCAATAAGAGAGACTTAGAGATTGTTCTATTCTTATTTATTTTCCTTTTTTCTTATTGATTTAATTGTGTTTGACTCAATATTTTCTTAAATTTCGCAAAAAGAAGTAAACAACGAAAATACTCAATAAGGGAATCTTAGAGATTGTACTATCCTTACTTATTTTCCTTTTACCGTATTGATTTAATTGTGTTTGACTCAATATTTTCTAAAATTTCATTACTCTCTCTCAAGGTGTAACTAATTGTCCCTAATTGAAATAAAATATAATTAATCTTACAATCTTACAATTTATAAAATATTTTCTAAATGTTCAACTAGATGTGAAGCAATCTTATAGGTAATTAATAAAATAGTTAAGATCTATCTTCAACCATTTATTAATTTGTTAATTGTTGGTCTGTTAAGTTATCAATTCTCGTTACGCACTTTAATTCAAATAAATCAAAATAATCTCTCGATTCGAAGTGATTATATGTTCAACAATTAACATAAGCAGTTATGCATTAAATCAATATAGTAAAAATCGGATAAACAATTCAAAAACAATCCTTAAAATAGATTTAGCAATCCATAATCATGTTTAAACAAAGAGAATTCAAATTAAACATCAAAAGAGAAGTAAAAGAAAGATGAACTAGTGAAGATGGTGAATTTCCTTTTTCTAAAAAATATGGACAGCACTTATTGAATCTCCTTATTCTTTAGTTTCTTCACATTTTTCCTCTCTTGAAAACCTTCTTTTCTAACTTGAATCTCTCTTAAGGTCAGAATGTGGCTAATAGGTTAATTCTTCTGACCTCTTAGTCCTAAATATTCATAAAACGCGTCTCTACACGTTTTGCCACATCACCCTGCCAAATCAGTTTTTTTCAACTTTGACCTTTATTTGGTATTTTTACTATATCTTTATCTACATACCTCCTTTTGACCTAAAATTTGATATGTTGGCTCCTCACATTTTTTCCTAACTCTTTATAAAATTTCATTACAATCTAAGCTCTCTAAAGGTGCCTAATGCATCACTGAAGTTGCAATACAAAAACAGGTACTAGTTTTAGGTCTCATTTGTTATCTGCACATCTAAATATCAAAGTGAAACAACCCATTCCTGAAATAAATTCATATTTTATTCTCAATCATAAAAAAAATAAGAAAAAATCAAACACCTAAAAGATAATAAAATGATGAAAAAGTTCATACTAACTAAGATTAAAACACAAAAATAATACTTAAAACGCCTAAAAACAACCTAGAAAAACATAGCATGAAAACACACTTATCAATAAGCCAAACTTTATAATTGTCAATGATGGTATTTGGTATTGCATATTGCAATAAGAATGTGTTTGGTATTTTTTTTAACTAATATTTGACTTTTATGCTTCTACAGGTAATGGAAGATGAACAATTAATTGGGGAAGTCAAAACTCAGTCATGTCAAAAATTATTATTTTCAACCAAGGAAGTATTGAAGCAACATGATTCCTCAAATAAAGAGACTATTCAAGAAGATAATAAAGATAGCTGAGTTGATTCTAATCCCGATGTTGTAACTGCAATTTATTAAAACATCTCACAACATTTCATATCTAAAGTTGGGATGGAATTTGATTGTGAGGAAAATGCATACAACTTCTATAATAAGTATGCCAAAGAAGTTGGGTTTGGTTTCAAGAAAAGTAAGCTTCATAAAGATATGCAAGGCAAATTATTGGAT
>JAOXYD010000135.1:11308107-11323872 GCA_028565735.1 Pinacopodium congolense
GTTGAGTATTTAGGAAAGGTTTTGTAGATTGAGAGATTGTAAGACTAATTCTATCTTACTTCAATTAGGGACAATTAGTTACACCTTTAGAGAGGGTAATGAAAATTTAGGAAATCTTAGGTCAAACACAATTAAATCGATAAGATAAAGGGGGATAAATAAGGATAGAACAACCCCCTAAGTCTCTACTATTGAGTATCGTCTTTGGTTTACTTTCTTTTACAATTATTTTCATTCAAGTTTCATTAATTTAAGTTTAATTTTCAATTTCTACAAGCTTATTTTACCTTAAAAAAAAGTTAAGTTCAAATCATTGGGTGTCTAGATTCAATCTTCATAGGATCGATATTAATTATACTATAAGTTACGATTTGTATACTTAAAGTGTAGTTAAAACTAGCAAACAAGCTTTTGGTGCCGTTGAGAGGGATTAATATTTTAGCATCTTACTTGATTTGGATAACTTTGATTTAAGTTTTATTGATACTTTTTCTTGTGACTTTGCAAGTGTATGAACACAAGGAATACGTGAAAATCTACTAAAGTGAGTGACGAAGAGCTCCTAGATATAACAAGACATGAACAAGAGTTGAGAAGAGTAAAGCATGAAGACATTATGCAGAGAAATATGGCTAAAGAAGAAGAACAAGGAATGACCGAGAGAATTTTAATGGACTTTATGAGGCCCAAATTTAGTCCACAAGGAGTTGCAAGGCCTGCAATTACGGTAAACCATTTTGAAATCAAGCCAGCACTCTTGAACATCTTTCAAAATAGTGTCCAATTTTATGGATTGTTCGCGAAAGATCTTAATGCCCATCTAGCCAACTTCTTAGAGATATGTGATACTTTCTGGTTTCAAGGTATGTCTGATGATACTGCGAGACTCAGACTATTTTCTTTTAATGATAGAGTGAAGGCATGGTACGACTCGCTCAATTCAAGACATATTACTATATAGGAACAAGTAGCTCAAGTCTTCCTTACCAAGTACTTCCCCTTGAAAAAAACAACGAAGATGATCAAGGAAATTACAAATTTTCAACAAGGTGATAGGGAGTCATTATATGAAGTTTGGGAGAGGTTTAAAGAGTTACAGAGAAGTTGCCTACATCACAATCTTCCAAGAGAGTTCCTTTTACAAACATTCTATAATGGTGTGAATTATGATACAAGAGGAATCATAGATGCAATTTTTGGAGGTTCCTTAATACGAAAGACTATTGAGGCAACTCATTATCTTCTGGAGGAGTTGGCGAGCAATGGTTATATGTGGTTAATAAGAGAAGTAGACAATGGCCAAAGGAGCAAAAAGGGATTATACCAGTTGACTTGGTAACAGCTTTGCAAGCATAGATCTCAGCTCTCACTAGACAGTTGAACAATATGCAAGAAGCTTCTTCTGCTGTCAAAGTCGTGCACTTTCAATGAAAACTTTGTGGGTAAGACAACTACGGTACTACAAAATATTTTTTAATGAGAGCTAATAGCACTGAGTAGGTAAACTATGTTGGCCAACCATAATGAGGTAACAACCCATACTCCAACACTTATAATCCAGGGTGGAATAATCACCCAAACTTTTCTTGGAGTACTAATAATGTAGGTGGGCAAGCAAAACTTCAAGAACCTCCTAGATTCTAACAAGACCACTTTAGGTCATTAAAGAGTAAGACGGACAAGATGGTGGATGTTACTAAATGGATTGAAGCTCCAAGAACATTCAAGGTAGATTGAAAAGTGAGTTTCACTTAAATAGACCGAATTTTGATTATATTTCTTCCTCTTTTTATCTTACTTTGTATTAACTCTTGCTTATCATTAAGGAATGTGTGTTTTACTATATCTTTGGTTTCATTATTGATTGTGTGTGCTTAATTTGATTAATTAAGGTTAGGAATTGATAAGTTTTGTTGATTGGAAGATTTTTATCTAATTAAGGTGGTTAAATTATTCTTACTTAGATTGTCCATCTTAATGACCATTGACTTTTATTCATTGGAAGATTAATTAGTTAACATAATTGAAGTTATGAGAAAAAAATGTAGGAGCCACTTCTTGACAACTTTGGGCACACCTTGCCTAATATATCATAGGGTTTATTTTTTGTCCTTGTCTAATATATCATAAGGGTTATTTTTGTCCATTCACACCTCTAAACACTTGTGATTGGACAAACAATCCCCTCCTTAATAGAAGACAAGATTGTGGGGGATCCTTACTTAGGGCCCCTCAGTAATGCCTTTATAAAATAAAGATCTTACCTACATTGGTGGAAGTAACACTTTTGAAGATATTGTAGACTTGCTAGTTGAATTGCTATTCATCTTCTTCATTTACTGAGGATATCATAAAGACACAATCCCTTTTATGACTTAAAGACAAATATTCTAATATTTCATCTGGCACATCATCTTCACTTTGTTCATTCTGGGATTGTTTGGATTTCACGTGTGAAAACTTATCATTATTTCCCAAAGGATATAATATTTAACACAATATTTTGTATTAAATATTATAAGATGAAAATGAAATCCTTTATTATATTCAAAAACTAAGAAGTGGTTGTCGAGAAGTTTATATAAAGACATGTCAAATTTTTATAGAAAAACTTGCATCAAATATAAGGACATGAAAATGGAAGCCTTTCTTATATTCAAGAATCAAGAAGTGGCTATAGTTTATGGTATCGAATTCTATAAATTCCTTCCAATCCCTTTGTTGCCATATCCTATCACAAGATTTTACCCACTCAATAAGGAGAAAAATTATAGATACCAACATCTGAGATCCCCTCACAGCCCCTTATGTATTAATTTTTATTGGGTTTTTATGCATTTAGGCCCACTGCTATTCAATTTCTTTGTTGGATGAGGACATTGTGAAGCACGGTTCCTTTCATGATTTGAATACAAATATTTCAAAATTTCAACTAGCACATCTTCTTCAATTCCTTCATTTGTTAATTTGGTTGGATTTCATGTTTGGGAACTTGTCACCAATGAAGCCCCCTCCCCCAAATAGCCCCTCATGTATTATTAGGGAGTGGGTTTTTGTCCATTCACATCCATTGCTATTGATCTTTTTCTTTGGTTGAAGACATTGTGAATCATGGTCCCCTTTATGAGGAGACAAATCTTTCAAAATTTCAATTGGGACATCATTTTTAGTTCCTTCTTTTTGTTGAACTAGTTAGATTTCACATTTTGGTACTTCTCACCATTTTCCAAAGGTTCTCATAACTTGCATCAAATATAAGGACATGAAATTGGAATCCTTTCTTATATTTAAGAACCAAGAAGTGGTCGTAGCCTATGGTATGAAATTCTTTAAATTCCTTCTAACACTTTTGTTACTACATCCCACCACAAGATTTTATCCACTCTATAAGAAGAAAAACTATGGACACCAACACTTGGGAGCCCCCTGCGACCCCTTATGTATTAATGAGAGGGTAGGTGGGATTTTGTCATTTGACATCTATTGTTATTCATCTTTTTCATTAGTTGAGGACATTATGAAGCATAATTCCCTTCATAACTTAGAAATAAATCTTCCAAAATTTCAACCGGTACAAACATGTCAATTTCTTCATTTTCATTGATTTCTTCGTTCTTTGACTATTGAGAAGGATGATGTGGAGGACTCTTAGGTAAAGGTTCCCTAATCTTACTCAATTAATGAGGGAGAGACTAGGTGACCCCAGCCTAGGAGCCCCCTACAACCTCTAGTTTATTAATGAGAGGCTATTTTTTATCCTAAAACACACACCTCTTCAAACATGTGAATAAACCAAAAAGTCCACTTGTCAATAGTGGAGAGGCCTATGGGGGCTCTCTAGTAGGCCTCCACATAAATAATTTATTAGCACTTTCTAAAGGATAAATTATTTCTCCACTGCTTCTATTAAATTAAAGGAAATTAAAATGGAACCTTTTCTTAAATTCAAAAACTAGGAAGTTGCCATATCCTATGGTATAAAAATCCACAAATTCCTTCCAACTCCTATGAGATCGCATTTCATCACAAGGTTTCATCCTCAAGTCCTAAAACTTCCTTGAATACCCTTATATATACAAATCTTGAAATTCAGTTTATGCTCATAAAATGGAACTCACACTCTAAACATGTATTGGGAAGTATAAAGACTTTGTTATTGTTAAATGCTTATGCAAATAAGGTTTCTTTAAGTTAGACAACAAAGTAAGGAAGGCAACACTTGCAAGTTTTTCATCCTTTATAGTTTACCTAGGGAGAACCCATGTAGGGAGACCTATGTGAGAGGGGGTTTTCTATCAATTAATCATTCCATGATCAATAGACAAATATAATAGACCCCTCTTTAACAAACACATTAGAAGCTTAGTAGTTGATGAAGAAAATGTTATACCACAAACTAAAAACCAACAATAAAGCATACTAGGGACCATTAAAATGTTTCAATGTTTTCTTCTCATCCCTCCATAGCAATATGTTAGCAATTGTAGAGTTACAACTCAAGGCATCACTAAATCAGTTAGTAAACAATTTTTTCTTTGCAACCCATCTCTTGTTAGTGGCTTCTATTACTTCATCCTTTATCCCCAAAAGTTCAGTAAAGAAAATCTCTTACTGTTCTTGGATTGTATCATTCTCTATCTTTAAGTCAGCATCTATATCATTGTCAACCATTGACATTAACAAAAAACTGCTTGTTAGGCTGAAGAGATACGATACTAACATATTAAATAAGATGTGTTAACTTTTAAGTTCTTTAAAGAGTTATTCATTAGGATGCATTCTTCACCATTGACATCGTGGCTTTCCTGTTTTCAAATGAAACATGATTCCCTAACCTCTATTTGAAAGGCATATGCATTAAAGCCTTAGATCTTTCACTAGTATCATAATCAAAATATCCACTTAGCCAATCAAGAGCTTCATGCCATACCATATCCTTCTGCATATATTTTCAATAGCATATCTCTCTAAACATTATATGAAGTCAATTGCAAAAGGATAACTGATTAAAGTTATATATAAGCATAAACAAAGACAAGAATAAAAAGATATAAATAAAATTTTTTAGACATAAATTTTTAACCAAATGCCACTTCTGGGTGAAAATAACGCAGCAAAATTTTGCGGCAATTTCTAACTATGGTTAAATCCAGTCATCAATAGTTTTTTTTTTTTTCAAGCTTTGCTAGTATAATCAATCCACGAAGATGATTCAAATACAATTGTAACCCAAACTATCATTTTCATATGGCAAGTATTTAACATGTTAATGACTAAAACATATCATGATCATCATCTTCAGAAAAAAAAAAGTGTGTGCAAATATCCTTAACACGTAAGCCACAAAATAAAGAAAATTTCTACTTTGAAAAAATGATTACATTCAAGTTATTACATGCCAATTTCTAATTATGCCATCCTTACCCAGTTATGATTATACAAAGTTTTGGAAGAAAGTTCACTGTACAGAGATTATATGTTTTCCCTTCAAGCGTTTCTACACATCTACTTTGATAATACCACACATGTCAAGCAATATACCAATGCCAAGCTAGGTTTGTAAAGTCATTAACGTGGAACCACATTTGTAATTGGAAGTAGACCTAAGTAGTGTGATCAGCAAAACCAGTCTAGAGAGCCAAGATTCCAAATCTGAAAAAGAAAAGATGAGATCCAATCCACATTATTCCATTCCAAGAGATATTATGCACTAGAAAAAGATATTTGTATAGATTGTAGTCATATCTCGAACACTATAATATTATCCATTGTATTATAAGTCGAAACAATAATAGACCTGTAATTAGCTTTGGAAACAACCTAGTGTTTCCACACTACAAATTTGAATGACATGACTGCATAAACAATAAAAAAATAAAAAATCATAAACATCAAAGTAAATGCTAATTAAAAAAAGGTTAAAAAAATTAAGAGGCCAAAGTATGGCTGTGATGTCTTAGACAATGATAAAATTAATTACTTGATAATTCGTTAATCTTAAAACACTTTTTTATGATTTGAAGGATAAGGAAGTTTTGAGTTGGAATGAAAGAAACAAATACAATCACAGTACAATAAACAGATACAAAGAATGATAAAAAAATATTTGTTATCAGCCTTATAACAAACATTAATTTGTACAATAAAAAGCAACGATAGATTTTTCATATATTATTAACATCATAACACATGAATTTATATATTTTCATATTAATAAATTACATATATGCTAGACATGCTACTAAATTGTGAAGCTACAAATCTTTGCTCCAATCTCATTTTCTAAAATATCCACCTACTAAAGCATAAGGCAAAAAGAACAATATATAACAAAAACTGATTTCCAATTCCCTTCACTAATTACATATGCATGAATTAAATTGCACTTCTATGACATTAAAGTTGGAAGTGCTTTATGATAATAGTCAACCAATAATAAGAAGAATGCAGTTACAAAGACATAATACAATGTAGATCCTAAACCTATGACTGATAGTTCCACATAACAATAGTCCCTGAATATGAACTAGCGCATATCCTGCAACAACAACTATTTCAAGAACAATCACATATTAATAAATTTGCAACCTTCCAACACCTCAAATTTTCACAAAAACAGATTCCACTCATACTCCAACTATCACAACAAACATAACATTTAATAAATAATATAAAGATTCTTTATACAGGTTAAGATAACTACCTCATTTGAAAGCAACTTCGTCAATTTCAATTGTTTTGGCCCCATCTCAAATGTATATGTTCAAGAAACTACGAAAGAAAGCAAAACCACATGCAAAAAAGTAAACTCCACGCATTAATTAAAAAAACCAAAACAAAACAAAATGTTAATTAGTCGATGCACAGAAGATAACCATTCATTAATTAAAAGAACTAAAACAACAAGAATGTTAATTGCTTGGTGCACAGAAGACAAAACCACATTTCTGCAGTAAGTTTGGTGTCTGTTATAAGCCTCAGAGGCTTCGATGCCGCAAACCAACATTAATTTCTTGTCCATATATTTCAATCCAAAAATAGACTAGAGCTCGTGTTTAAAGAGAGTGAGATCGTAAAAGCACAGATGCCAACAAACTTGCCTTCGTAACTTCGATGCCACAAACCACGGTTAATTTGTTATCCATCTACTTGAATCCAAATCAAATTTGAGCTTCTATTCAGAGCCAATGAGATTGAGAAGGCACAGATGCTGACAAATTGAAAAATATTCGTTGCTGCTCGAAGCAATTACTTCTCACTCTGTACTTTTCTCCATGTTTCTCCTTTTTTATTTGTAAGATCACTACACCTTGATTCAATGCATTGCTTTCTCCATTTTACCCTTCAAGTCACAATACTCAAAATTCTTTTGTAAACAATGAATGTGTACAAAATGCCAATAAAGTGTTTCGAAACATTTTTTATACCCTCCAAGTATACTCAAAATTCTTTTGTAAACAATTCATATGTGCAAAATGGCAATAAAGTGTTTCACGTCTTTTATTTGTTTTGTTATTAGGTATACTAAAATTCACCACATCACACATTACAGTAAAGCTGAAGTGTCGGTGAAGATCATGTAGATCAAAAAGAGAAAACAGCAAACAAAAAATTCAAATGCTGTGATCAAGGCCAACAGATTTTCCAAAACCGGGTCCAATTCCCGAACTACTATTTGAGAACTTCTCATAGTCAACACTTGTAGTTTCTGTGAAATATGGGTAAAGGTCTTAACACACCCTCCCAACATTATGGAAAAAGAAGATACACCAAAATCAATGTGTTCGGTTCAAGTCACCCCACATGATATGATCAAAGAGATTTCACAGGTCATGGCTTGAGGGCGAGAGCAAGACCCAACTTGGGAGCTATGGCATTGGTGGTCTTGGAGTCGTACTCTGCTGAAACAGTTATTAAAGACTTCGGCCTCCATTCATGTTGGCACAGCATGGAAACCTTACCATTGTCAGAAAAGCGTGTCTTAACCACTGTCATCGGGTCCAATGCATGAGAGCTTCCAAAGATGAAACTATTTTCATAGGTAGAAAACCTGTGAGTTAGTTCAGCAGCAACTGAGTGGACAGGATTCACAAAATGAACATATGATGCCTTCAGAGCCTGCCCTTTGTCCGTCCTAACAGCAAAGACGTTACAAATTTAGTGGTTAAAAATCTTCTGAGACAATACAAAATAGAGCCATAAATGAAATTACAACAAACAAATTATGAATTGGTTGATTTAAGCATTTCTGTATCAACAATAGCCAGTACTCAAAACTGGCTGCTTTACCACGTCTGCCTCAATGAATGGTAATGTTCCAAGAGAAAATATCCCCTATTTTTCCCACCACTAGCCTCTCAAGAGATATGGGGTGCTTGAATGAAGTCCAAGGAAATTGTATCTGGGAGAAGCAAGATTAGCTGAAAATCCACTATTTTCTTATTTAAAGAGTTTCCACGGTTAACTTTGACTCCGAATCAAACACAATTCTTCTTCAGTAAGTATGAACTGCCATACCGTATAATCAATTTTCAAATGCCATGATTTAACTGACCACTTGTGGGATATATTCATATGCACCTAAATGCCAAAAGAAGTAGATCACAAGAACTGTGAAAAAACTGCTGTTAATCTGTAAGTTTTCATTTATTTATGTGGAACGCAAATTCGAAGCTTGTTTCAAAGTGATCGAACAGAAAATTTTGATTGGGCACACTGCAGTACTTTGCTAACAATGGCCATGAAATGCCAAAACAGACATTACTTAGTGACAAATCAACTTGGCCTATGGTTACAACATTCTGTTAGGGATAGTGCTCGGTGACACAGGCAACAGTCATTGCATAGAATATATTCGTGCAATGATCTTCTTAACTATGTATATTATAGGGCTTCCAAATTACACAAGAGTGTTGCTAACAAAATAAATTAAAGGGACGCTATTTTATTTAAAAAGTTATTATTTCAAAAATTTTATTATAAGAAACTAAATTATAGGGATTTTATCCTATTTAAGTTCCTAATATCTCTACTATTAGAACACCTATTTAAGAGTCTATTTCTGTTGAATAAAGGAAACGAAAAAAATATTATAAGAAAACCTAAAAAGAGTATGTCAAGGACAGTTCTCTCTCTTTATCTACATATAGCATAGGTAAATCTAAGAAGTGAGTGGCCACGTGTTAAGGGAAAAAGAAAAGATTTTCCTATGAGTCGACCCATAACTAAATCTTGCTAAAACCCAACTTGTTATCAAAGTCATCTGTCATGAATAACTCAGAAAGCCTAATTACCAAGCTAGAGCCTTTCATTCAAATCTGGCCGTGAGGCAGCAGGCACTGAAGGAGTAAACAAAGGAGCTCACATGCCATGTTCGTAGATCAAGGAAGGATTCAAGAAAGGGCAATGTTTGTGGTTCTAAAAGTGGCAATCGCGGAAGTTGAAACTAAACGGGTAGACTGGGGGTCAGTTGGTGCCAAAGTACCCCAAACTTGAATTTCTGGCCTATGATGAGTCAGAGGACCCCTTGATATGGTTGAGTAGGTGTGAACAGTTTTATGAGAATAAAAAAACTCCGAAGGAAAAAAAGGTACGATTGGAAACTTTCCACTTGACGGGGGAAGCATAGCTGTAGTTTTATCAATTAGAGTTGGAATTGGATTCAAAAGGATTTAAAGAGAATTGCCTTGTGAACTTCGGACCACCCATGACCAACAATCCCTTAGGAAAGTTGCAAAGTTTAACCAATCAGGAACTGTAGAAGATTATTAGTGGCAGTTTCAGTCCTTGTTAACAAAGACTACAGGCCTGAACCCCTGTTAAAAGGTGAATTTATTCACGATAGGACTGGTGAAGAGTGTCTAGATCGAGGTAGAGATGCAGAATTTGGAATTTGTAATGAATATATTGCGGACTTTAGAAAGGAAACAACAATGTATATTACAAGATAGCACCAAATTTTCAACCGGGTGGACAGCTTCTAAATCAGCAGCAACTAACGCCACCTCTGTTAAGAACCAAAGCACCAAAGGGGTGAGTGGAGGAGGGAAATCAATAAAGTCTATTGCTAACAGTTCAGGCAGCAACTCAGCCTCTTGAAATGAGTGGAGGAGGGAAATCAATAAAGTCTATTGCTAACAGTTCAGGCAGCAACTCAGCCCCATTTTTCAAGAGGCTTTCAAGGGCAAATATGATAGAAAGAAGGGTTAAGAGCTGTATTTTAACTGTGATGAACCATACTTAGCTGGCCACAAGTGCAACAAGCTTTTCTGAATAAAAGTATCGGATTCACATAACAAGCAAGAGGACGAAATTATAAGTGATCTAGGAATAAACTGAGTTCAAGCTTGAGGGCAAGCTCAGTGTCCAGGAGAGGTGAAATGATGTGGGAGATGCACAAGTCAACAATATTATTTAGGAAAATTTATTATTTCAAAGTTCTGTTAGGAAAATAAATTAAAGGGATGTTATCTTAATTAGGAAAGTTAATATTTCAAAAGTTTTGTTTTAATAACAAACTAAATTAGAGGGATTCTATCCTATTTAGGTTCCTAATATCTCTACTACTGTAACTTCTCTTTAAAAGCCTATTTCTATTGAATGTAGGGAAGAAATATTATCAGAAAACGTAAAGAAAGTCTGTCAAGGACAACTTTTTCTCTATCTTTATATAGCATAGGTAAACTTAGGAAGGGAGTGAACACTACTAAAGGGGAAAAAAAAAAGAATTTCTTGTGAATCGACTCGTGACTAGATTCTATGCAAAAACTTATATCAATCCCTCTTAAGAGACTGTTTACATATGCACACAAGTTAACAGGTATATAGGAAAGAGCATTTCATAAGAAAGACAATTTTAATAAACACTTACAGTAAAAGAGCAGCAGAGAAATCTGGCTTGTTGACACCAATTCCAGCATTGTACTTTGTGAATGATGCAGACGCTGTATCAAATCCAATTTCACTGCCCAAAGAGAGCTCTTTGCTTCCAATTGCTGCTGAAAGTTCCAGAAGAGGGGCTGGATTCAGGCCAATGCTAGAATCAATGGCAGCATGATGATGAAGATACTGCAGATCCAGCTGAAACAATTAAAAGAACAATCAGATCACTTACCAACCTTTGCAAGTATTTCTGACAACTTGTGCAATAACTTTCTACCATGACCACAAACTTAGAATCTATGCAACATGACCATTACACTTTGCCCACAGTCTAAATGCACTGACCTTGCCAGACTTGTGATCAGGCACTTTGAAGCTTACTGCCACTTTCATGGAAGGAAAAATGTTATTCACAGTGACTTTTGTAGACACCTGCAGACAAAGCATGTCAGCATATAACTTGAATGCATGCCAAATACAAATAATGCAAACATGAGCCTGCATGTCTAGAAAGTCATAGTATATGTTTGCATTAAAAAGAACTTTAAAAAGATTGTATACATGCTGGTTTGGATAAAATTTGCTTCTTACATTAGAATAGGTATCAACTTTCACATCCACAATAGTATTTCCACTCTTGTAAAGGGTATTAATGTCACCAAAAAAAAATTCATCCTTCTTCAATCCTGTAGCTGTAAGACCCTGAAACGCAAAAATTAACTCAGATATCATGCCTTGATTGTTAGAAACCTAAGAGCTGTTCATAAATACGCAAAAAGCAAGAAAACAACATTGAAGCAATAAATAAACTTTGACATCAACCACAAGGTAATTTGTTAAAAACTACTCAGAAATCTAAAGAACAACATATTATTCAATTGATCATAGCTATAGCATAGGAGTGTTCAACAACACTGTATCCTCCTGGTGCCAATTCTGATGTAAACCACAAAAAGTTAAGGAATATAGACATATTTTTAGAATAAGTGACAAAAAATAGCAACTAAATCATAGAAAAGGAACTGAAAACTACCAATCCAGTGGGGCTGATCATTGACAAGGAGAACTTGTGGTCAAAGTTGTAATCTTTTGTCAAGAGATCTGCATGGGGTAAACAAATTTGTCAAACAGCTGGGATTAAAATTACAAACTAACAGATGAAAGACAGGAGAACAACTAATTTAGGTTTTTAACAATCCTCTTTTGAAAGATAAATCTGGAAAAGTCCTTAAAAGCAACTAAAACAAGGTAATGTTTGGTTTGGAGCACTGTTCCCAGACGATTCAAGGCCTTCTATTTTCAACAAGAAAATTCCACAATACCCACATAATTCTGCTCAATTCTGTCCCATGAATGATCAATTCCTTGAATTGAGAATGTTTCTACCTCATCACAAACTTGCAATCATATGTATGGTGGATCTCTAATTGCAGGCATCTAGACAGTTCCAAAACAACCACGCCATTTCAACATGTGGTATTATCACTCTGATGAAAGATAAATGATGCATCACCAGCTTAATCATATAAGAAACACATGCTTGTGATAGTTACACCACTGTCACCAAATCCAAGAAAACTATTTCACTCAATTGCACATTTTATCTGACCATATTTCTGATATCACTAACAGAAAGCACTTGTATATTATTCACTGAACAAAATGGCGATATATATATATATATAAATTAAAATATCAATGCCATTAAAATTACACACAAAAGAAGTGCTGCACACATGTAAAACAAATTGCAAGGAAATTACTCTCCATTTAACTGCTTTGTTTAAATATACCTTTGGCTCTTTTGCCAATATCTGAAAATGGTGCCGGACTGCTATCCATCTCTAAGAACAAAAGGATTGTCAACTACTCGCTGCAAAGCAAAAAACAAAAACTTTAGTACACGTTAACAAAGACCCCTTCACTAAAGAACATGCAATGTGGTAGATGGAAGATTCTATTATAAACAATGATCTAGATACTCAGACCAAAGAACAAAACATGATGACATTAAAACCACCGAAAATGGCTGTGCACATCAGCACATCTCCATGTCCTTTCTGTAAAATCAAATTAGTTTCTATTTGAAGCACTTGTACAGCTCACATTACACGCATTCACGTATAATTCATATTACAACAAACAACCCCATTTAATCATCCATCAATAACAAAGATGGACAGAAGAAATAAAAGAAAACACTAAAACGACTAAAAACGACAATCAGGTTCAGTCAACCGATCCTACAGTACCACTAAGCTCTACAAACATTAGATCACAGAAACAGCTAAAAAAGCAAAAATTTTCAATTAGAAGCAACAAAAATCTAAAAATTTTGTCTATAGAAGAACACAACGACTATTGAGGAACCCAAAAACCCTAAAATCGACACTTACATTTAAAACTAAGTGCATGCAACAGACAGAGTAAAGGAAGAGACTTACGTGGCAGAAGTTATTGGAAAGAGATGCACAACGTCGACGAATAGCCGCCTACGACGACCTCAGTGGCGACTTGTGCTACGGCGTCGGACGAGCAGCCCTCTGTAATAGATATGGTTTGAGACTAATCGTCAAAGAGGAGACGCAACTGTGAAGCTCGCCAAGTAGATGTTAGGGTTACAGTAAGTAACGGCGCACAGATCGAGCGATGTCTTTGATTGGGTATCAATGTCGAACACAAGGCTCTTGATTTGACCGTCAAACAGATAAATTGACCTACAACGGTTTTGATTTAGTTGTGCTTGATTTTTTAATGTAATTTTTATATTTTTAATGTAATTTTTATATTTTTTTAATGTTATATTAATATTTTTTTTAAATTTTAAAAAATAAAAAATCAAAACTAAAAATTAAGGGATCATTTGATTCAGATTTTAGTTGTAATTTTTTATTGTAATTTTTATATTTTTTATTAGATTTTGTGTATTCTTATAGATTTTTGTATTATATTTTTCAATTTATATATTGTATTAATGTGTTGTTTTTTCAATTTTTGTAATTTTTTTTAAAAAAATTTTATTCAAAAAAATTAAAAAAATCAATAACAAACAGACCCTAAAATTTAACTAAACAAGGCCTTAGAATCTGTTTCATTCGATTTCGTTTGATATTATTTTTGTTTTTTTTAATTGTTATTTTTTGTTTTTATTTTTTATTTTAATTTTTAATTGCTGTTTTTAGTTTTATGTGCTATTTTTTATTATTATTTTCTATTTTTGTTTTTAATTATCAAATTTTTGTATTATATTATTATATGTATTATTACCTTTTTAAAAGATGTTAACTATTATATAAATAAAGTAATATTAATTTACTCTATATCCAAAATTTCCATATATACATTACTAAAATATATAATGATTATATAAATTATATAAAAATAATAATAATTGAAATTAAATTGTTTTCATAACAATTTATATTAGACCATAAAACTTCAAATGCATTAGGAAAATCTTTAATTAATATAAATATTATTAACGAAAATATGAATATTTTTTGTGAACTTTTTCCATAACATTTTATAGTCAACAAAAATTATCAAATTTTCATTAGTAAATGCTTTAATATTTATAAAGATTATAAAATCTTTAATATTTGATTAATATTTATTTTTCACAATATTTTATAGTAAACAAAAAATAATCAGATTTACATGAGTAATAATCTTTATTACTATTATATAAATAAAATATTAATAACTGACATCGTTTGTGATAGTAAATAAAAAATTTGAAAATTTACATTAATAAATTATATCATTACTTTAAGAATAATTACAAAGATTACATTAACTCATTATATGTGCATTATAAAATACATTTAATTTGGTTATCATACATTAATCAATTAGACATGATTAACATTAATATAGGTTTGTCATTCAAAAAGATAAATACATTAATCAATTGTAATATGCATCAAGTAAGAATAGATTAATGAAGTAATAAAGCCACGAGTTACATAGTTACATGTACATCAAGTTACATAGTTTAATTAGGTATAAAAACATCAAAGATACATAACCATCATGTTGATCACTAAGAATGTCATTGAAAATAATCAGTCCACATTTATTCAGCAATTGCATCTCCTAATCATGACAAAGCCCGTGACTGGCAGGGGTTGAACTATACTCTACTTGTTCACTTGTACATTCATCTTCAGTTGCGTGGTGTTGATATACATTTCCTGATTGACAATCAAATAATTCATCTTCATGTCTATGCATCCTAATAAAGTTATGAAGAACATAGCAAGCCATAATAATGAATTTTTGCTTCCCTATGCTGTATTTAGGCATGTGTTATATCGATTTGGTATCACTTTTTTAGCTCAAATAAATTAATCGACTAATATTCAATTCAAATCAAATACCAAATCAAGTTATCGATAGTGTACCGGTCACAAGTAATAAAGAGGAGCACATTTAAGACTTCAGATGTCGAACCCACAGAGAACTGATTGTATGAACTACTAAGGCAATTGGATCACAATTATCTAAAGAAACTCAAGGATTAAACTAAAAGGCTAGTTGGACTCAAGATAAATTAAAAACACCTAAAAACTTTCCAACTTTGTAATTGAATTCCAAATTGTCTAAGGATTAACAAATGATTAAATTACTAAGGACTAGGTTTCAAATGACTTAAGTAAGTTATGAAATGTTGGAATCTCTAATCTAGGGCCTTCACTAATTCAAAACATAGCTATGGTTAAGTTTATATCTTTTCTTTAACCATCCTAAATTGATTTTTGGTTATTTCATCAATTAATAGGCATTAGGCTTAAAATTTAAGAAGTTTTAATCCTAAATTCCATTTAAGATTAGTGCCCTCATGATAACCAAGGTAGATTTTTCAGATCCAAGGATTAAACCATG
>JAOXYD010000135.1:11333248-11347754 GCA_028565735.1 Pinacopodium congolense
TTTATTACAAAATAAAATATAGTTAAAATTAAAAGTACTTTTTATTTTTATATTACCAAACAATCTACTATATGAAGCTCTTTAAAAAAAGGTCTTTTTTAAATAACAACTAAATAGTCAACTGTCTTCTTAAAAAAACTCTTCTCATAAAAGATCTATAAAAAAAAAACCTACTAACAAAAGATCTACTAGTATAAACCCATTCAAACAAGCACTTAGTACACTAATATTTGGGCAATCTTTTCCTGAAATCTCTTGGATCTAATGGCTGTGGGCAACCTGAACCATGTGGTTTGTTATGGGGAACAATATATTTGTACACATTTGTATGCCAACGGGTTGCCCACTATAGTAATTAGGACAGGACGTTCAAAGAAACAGAGATGAGATAAATTTATTGCAATAATATAAAGCAGTTGTCCCCTTTCATATTGCAAGTTTAGTCAAGCCAAGCTAGTTATATTGCGAATTATATATTAGATTAATTAATTAATTTAGGTGACTCATGTCCTCTACGTAAAGAAACCCAATATAATGGTCAATGAGTTTTAAAATGATTTAGAGTCATTTGAACATAATCCTTTTCCCTCTCCCTTCATAAAGAATTGAAGTATCAAACAATTAAGAATCAATAGTTTTCTGCACCATCGAATAAAAAACAAGAATAACAAGAAGGAAGAGAGGGAAAAACATCTTTTGCATAATCTGGACTGATGGATTTAGGTTTTAATTTAATATTTAATGAAATAATTGTTCCTGATTAAATGCTTTCAATTGGTATTAGAGCCTATGTTAATGCATGCAGTCTCTTGAATCTGTTTTGCAATGATGAGACACATGGTTTAATGTATGCCAATTGCTTTGCCATTAACCTGATTTCTGTAGTTTCGGTGAACTTACGGGTCCTTTGATGGAGAGTTTATATTCAGAACACAAGAATTTCTGTTGACATAGATGGGTTTTTCGTTTTGTTTTTGTTATGAACATATATCTGGCTTGGAGATAAGTTAGTTGGTTAAAGAAATAGAAATTGTTTTGTTCTTGGAGTTTTATGGACAAAAGAATCGAATGGCTTAGACTGAGAAACACTCGAAACTCAAATGGCATGCGAAAATTCGTGTTTTTCTGTTTTAATGCCTGTAAATGACATGTTTCTGTTTTGGGTTACGATTGAAAGAACAAACCTGTTGACTGGTTTTGAGAAAATGAAACTGTAGAGAGGGAAACCAATGACACTTATAACAGTGATTTAAAGGCTAGGCTTGAGAACGGTTTTAATTTACAAGTCTTAAGGGAAAAGGCCATGAAAGAAAGACTAAAACGTTTTAAAAAAAGCACAAAGAACCAGATGCAGGAAATGGCTGGAGGAGGAAGATGGGCCCTAACTAGCAATAACAGACCGACGTTGGTGCAAGTAGCCCTGGAGCGTGTGCACGCGCCAGCTGGGGATTATACATCTTGGGCTAGATCAGTCTTCAACCTTATGGACCCAAGTTTTGGGCATTTTAAGATGCTTTTTGACCTATTTTAGGCTTTTGGACCCTTGAAAGGGTTATGGTTTATAAGTTTAGGTCTAACTCATTATTTCGGCTTTATAGCATTTAAATTGGACCTAATTAAGATGTTTGCTTTAGGCCTTTTTTATGGATTGTGGATTTAGGCTTAGGCCTTAATCAAAATTCATTTTAGGTCATCAAAGGATAAAGTAATTAAAGTATGGGATTTAATTTTGAACCTAAGTAAAGTATTTCATTTCATTTTATTTTGGGTCATAATTAATTAATCAATTAATGAACTAATTAATTAATTAATTTTGATTGATTTAATTTTAATTTAATGCATAATTGATGCTCATAATTTTATGCATTATATATTTTTTGGAAATTAAGTGTCATATTATATATTTTAATTGGTACTTTGAATATTTTATATTATGCCATGATTGAAATTTAATTTTCATATTAAAATTTTGATTTTATACATGACATTATGGTAATTTTAGAATAGTTTGTTAATCACTATAGTGACCAAATTAAGTAAATTAAATTTAGTTACGAATGATAATTATCCAATTAAATGTTTATTATATGGAAAGCTTGTTAGTCACTAAAGTGACCTACCTTGGAAATATTTAAACATTTAATTGTGAAAATTTTAATTGTTCATGATGTTATGATGCTATGAAATGACATAAAAGTTGTATTGAATAATTTAGATCATTAATTTTAATGCTAGGAGGTCTCTCAAAAGTGACCATTACTTATGATTAATGATATTAAAGGGACTTATCAACATATTTAGTTAATATAATTGTATATCCAAAGATAACATACATATTTACTCGAATATGATTGATTATTCATTATAGTGAATCTTATTATTATTATTATAGATTATAGCTACGTATTTAAATATCACCCAAAGGAAAATTTAAATACATAATCAAAGTTATTAGTTAGTTTGAATCCATTTAGGTTTATTCAAAGCATTAATGTGTGAGCTATATGTTGTGATTATAGCATCGACTAATTTGTTCGCTTTAGGAAATGGGTTTGTCAAGTTCAATGGTCTGAACTATGCAGATTAGTCTAAACAAATCCAGTTCCAACTGAGTGTAATGGATTTGGATTTGGCCATAGTTTCAAATGCAAAGCCCACAGTTATAATTGAGACTAATTCTGAAGCTGACAAGTCTTATTACGAGGCTTGGGAATGGTCTAATAGGCTGAGCTTGAACTTGATGTTAATGATGATCGTAGAAAATATTAAGCCATCAATACCTAAGATAGACAACGCAAAGGAGTTCATGTTGAGATTTAAGGAATACTCCCAATCATAAATAGCTAACAAGTTCATAGTAGGGACTTTAATGAGTGAGCCGACTACCAAGAAATTTGATTAGTCTTAGCCCATTCATGATCATGTAACACATATGTCGAATTTAGCAGTTAAATTGAAAGCAATGGATATGGATGTGAGTGAGTTATTTTTCGTACAATTCATTATCAACTCACTTCCTCTTGAGTTTTTTTAGTTCTAGGTGAATTATAACACCATTAAGGAAAAGTAAAACCTTCAGGAAATTAAAGTTATGTTGGTTAAAGAGGAAGGGAGATTGAAGAAAATAAAGGAAACACTCCGTTCATCTCACATTTCATCAAGGAGTTAGTAGCAGCAAGAGCCAACTAGGAAAGAAAGGCAAGAATAAGGACAAGATTCCCAGTAAGGTTAATGAGGGTCGAATCCATAAGACAAGAGGTACCATTTCTGCAAGAAATCTGGTCACTTTAGAAAGGATTATTCGAAATGAAAGGCTTGATTCGAAAAGAAAGGTATATACTATGTTTCAGTATGTTTTGACTCAAACCTTATTGAAGTACCTAATAATATCTGGTGGTTAGATTCTAGTGCAATTACTCATGTGCCACATGTTTTATAGGGATTCCTTTCAATTCAAACCATAAACGGAATTGAACAGTTCTTGCATATGGGGAACAGAATGAAGGCACAGATAGATGGCATTGGGAGGTATAGATTGATCTTAGACACTAGGTGTTACCTGGATCTAGAAAAGTATCTTTATGTTCCTCAATGTGCTAGAAATTTAGTTTCTGTTACAAAGTTGGATGATGTAGGTTTTAATTTTAAGATTAGAAACAATGTTTTCTCGTTGTATAAACAAAAGTACTATTATGGTTCAGGTACATTAATAGATTATTTATATCATTTCAATCTTGATGTTGATCTTACTGAATCTCTGTATCATGTTGATCATATTATAGGAAGTAAACGTAGTGCACATAATGAGTATTCTACTTTTTTGTAGTATAAAAGATTAGGTCATATATCCAAAGAAAGGGTATAGAGATTAGTGAAAAATGAAATCTCACTTCAATTGAATTTTGTTGATTGGGATATATATATATGGATTGCATCAAAGATAAGCAAACCAAATGTATATCAAAGCATCAAGCCACAAGAAATAGTGCATTACTTGAATTAATACACAATGAAATCTGTGGTCCTTTCGACGTTCCTTCTTAGAGCAGGAAAAAATATTTTATTACCTTTATCGATGACTTCTTACGATATGGTCATATCTATCTGTTACATGAAAATTCTCAATCCGTAGACATCATAGAGGTGTTCATTAATGAGGTAGAGAGACAACTAGATAGAAAAGTAAAGATAGTGAGGTCTGATAGAGGTGATGAATATTATAGAAAATTTGATGAAAGTGGATAATTTCCAAGTTCATTTGCAAAGTTTTTTACAAGTCAAGACATATATGCACAATATACAATGCCTAGTACACCACAATAAAATGGTGTAGCTAAAAAGTAGAATCGTACTCTTATGAATATGGTTTAGAGTATGTTAAATTATAGTACTGTACCTTTTATCATTGTGGATGAATGCATTAAAAATCGTTGCGTATCTGCTTAATAGGATTATTAGTAAGGCAGTTCCTAAGACACCTTATGAACTGTGGATAGGAAGGAAACCTAATTTACGACACCTTCACATTTAGGATTGTCTAGCAGAAGTAAGATTGTATAATCCACATGAAAAGAAGATTGATGTGAGAACTGTTAGTAGTTATTTTATCGGCTATCTTGAAAAGTTAAAAGGGTACAGATTTTACTGTCCTAATTATAGTACGAGAATAGTTGAGTCTGGTATCGGTTCATTAAGAATGGTCAAATTAGTGGGAGTAGGGAACCACGAAAAGTGGAGATTAAAGAGAGTTAAGTTGAAACTCCTCAATCAAGTGTAGTTTCCCTAGTTGTTAGTCCTCTTATTGCATTACGAATATGCAACATACTAGCACAACAAATTGACTATGTTAATGAAGAACCAGTTGTAGATATGCGAGTTACAAATGATCAAGTGATGTTACAAGAAATAGCATTGCGAAGGTTTATAAGGCAAAGGAGACCAGCTATTTCAAGTGATTATGAAATTTATTCACTTGAACATGAATGTGACTTGAGTATTGATAAGAATCCAGTCTCGTTCAAATAAGCCATGATGTAACAATTCTAAAAGGTGGTTCAATGCCATGAAAAAATAGTTGAAATTAATGGATGACAACAAAATCTGGGAATTAGTTCAGTTATCAGAAGGTGCAAAGCAAATAGGTTGCAAATGGGTCTTTAAGATCAAAAGTGACTCACAAGGTAAAAGGTATAAAGCCAGACTCGTTGCCAAAGGTTTCACTCAAAAGGATGGCATTGACTATAAAGAGACCTTTTCTCCAGTTTCAAAGAAGGACTCTTTAAGAATTGTTATGGCTTTGGTGGCTTATTATGATTTAGAGCTTCACTATATGGACATAAAGACCGCTTTTCTAAATGGTGACTTAAAAGAAGAAGTGTATATGGATCAACCAGAAGGTTTTAAAATCATAGGAAAGAACAAGTTAGTGTGTAGATTAAAGAAGTCAATATATGGACTGAAATAAACTTCTCAACAATGGTATCTGAAATTTAATCATAACATTATGTCTTATGGTTTTGTAGAGAACATCGTTGATTGGTGTATCTATATGAATGTCAGTAGGATCAAATTCATTATATAATCCTATATGTTGACAATATCCTTCTTATTGCTGATAATATGACTTTGTTACATGATGTAAAGAATTTTCACTCTAATAATTTCGAAATGAAAGATATGAGTGAGACATCCTATGTGATAGGAATAGAAATATTCCATGATAGATCACAAGGATTGTTAGGATTGTCTCGGAAAGGGTATATCGAGAAAGTATTAGAGAGATTCAAAATGGAAAAGTGCTCCACAGGAATAATTCCAATTCGGAAAGGGGACAAGTTTAGTCAAATGCAATGTTCAAAAAATGATTTAGAACATAAAGAAATAGAGTCTATTCCTTATGCATCAGTAGTTGGGAGCTTAATGTATGCTCAAACATGCACTCGATTGGATATCAGTTTCGCTATTGGAATGTTAGGCCTATATCAAAGTAATCATGACATGGATCACTGGGAAGCTGCAAAGAAAGTCTTTAGATATTTACAAGGCACCAATGATTATATGCTCACATACAGAAAGTCAACTTATCTAGAAGTGATAGGGTACTTAGATTCAAACTATGCAGGCTACGTAGACTTAAGAAAATATACATTTAGTTATATGTTACTGTTAGCTAGAGGAGAAGTTTCATGGAAAAGTGGAAAGCAGTTCGTCATTGCTACTTCTACTATGAAAGCTGAATTTGTGGCATGCTTTGAGGCCATAATTCATCGATTATGGTTGCAGAACTTTATCTTCAGTCTTATCATTGCCGATAGTATCGCCAGCCCATTAAGACTTTATTATGACAACTCCGCAACTATTTTCTTCTCTAAGAATGACAAGTATTCGAAAGGTGCAAAACACGTGGATTTGAAGTACTTGTCTGTGAAAGAAGATGTGAAAAAACATAAAGTGTCAATTGAGTATATTGGTACTGATCTGATGATAGCGGATCCGTTAACTAAAGGCTTACCACCTAAAACATTTATTAGCCATGTTGAACATATGGACATTATAGATAAGTCCTTGTTAGCATAGTGTACGTGTATATATATATATATATGATTGTTTTTCTCGAATTATTTTGATACTTATAAATTCAATTACAGTCATGTTTTTGGTCATTTATTTGTTATTCACATTATGTTATATACAAGTATTATTTTTGTTCAATAATAGTTACAGACTTACTCACTTAAAGTTTTATGAATTAAGTTGATTATGTGATACATAGAAAGAATTCTGTTGTTAAATCACTTCTGCCCGCCATGGTCTAGTTATCTTAATTCTATTAAGGATGACTTGATCGATTCAATGTATTGATGTGCACTTAAAGTTTATTATTGAATCACCAAGTCGTAACATAGGCCAAGTGAGAGATTGTTAGATTAATTAATTAATTTAGGTGTCCCATGTCATATAATGGATTGACTCTACGTAAAGGAACCCAATATGATGGTTAATGGATTTAAAAATAATTTAGAATCATTGGACTTAAGCCCTTTCCCTCTCCCTTCATAAAGAATTAGAGTATCAAACAGTTAAGAATCAATAGTTTTCTGCACCATCAAATAGAAAACAAGAATTGTAAGAAGGAAGAGAAGGAAGAACATCTTCTACATAATCTAGACTTATGGATTCAGGTTTCAATTTAATGTTTAATGCAATAATCAATCCTGATTAAATAATTTCATTATAAAGAACTTATATTGGCAACCCCTTGAAAGGATTATGTAAGAGAAGGTTGGACTAATGCATATATAGTAAAGTTTTAAATTTCGTACCGGCATCTGCCAATACTGGCAATACCGACGATACCAGAAGGAATCCAGTATGAAATTCCTTAATTTTGTACCAAGTTCAAATACAAGTACCAGCCAGTACCTAAAAAAAATTTTAAAATTTTTAAAAAATTTTTTTAAAAAAAGAAATTTGTGTTTTTGACTTTTTTATGTTTAAAGTTAAGTTAAAAACTATACAATATTATACATTTATAGACTATTTTTCAAACTTTATAAAATTCAAGAATTAATTTATAATTTTAAAAAATTATCCGAAATGGTACTAGTATTGATCGGTACCAGTATAGTACCATTTTAAAGATAAATTTGGTACCGGTACCAGTACGGTATTCAAAACATTGATAAATAGACATCTAAATTACATAGATTCACAAGACTTTCAAGACAAAACAACCTTTACTTAAGTGGAAATCGAAGCCAATTTTATTTAAAACTTGTCTTTGGGAGTGCGTACAGAGAGAAATGATACATGAAATTTGTTGTTGGATTGACAATGCTGTCATTAATGAAGGCGATAGCCCTACGATTCCCCACTGATTTTTACATCCCTCTCTCTTTCGTACCCACACACACCATACACAAAAAGCAAGAACATTGCCATCTGCTTTCACTTAACTATACGTGGTTGTAGAAACGTTGTATCGTTGGGCCTATCAATAAAGACAAATATTCTTCTTATATCTATTATCTTCTTTTCTCCTATGTTTTCAGTAACTTATAAGCATCTCTCTCTCTCTCTCTCTCTCTCTATGTACATATATATATATATATATATGAAGCTTTTTAAGCTATCTCAAAAGGCCTGGACATATCAGTCCTATGGGCACGTAATCCATTTCTTTCGGTGTCTGTTTCCGGGTCATGGATTGTCAACCCAATACATCCTTGCATCTGAGCTTACCAAACAATCAACTAAACCTAGAACTTGTTCTTGAGCCATCATCTTCATCTTTTTCATCACCTCATAGTCCAGTAGAGCCTCGGATTTTCTCATGCAACTATTGTCAAAGAAAGTTTTACAGCTCCCAAGCTCTCGGTGGCCACCAAAATGCTCACAAACTTGAGAGAACCTTGGCCAAGAAAAGCCGTGAGCTAAATTCAACTGTGTGCAGCCCTCGATTAGGATCATTGAGCACTGGAAGCACAAACCATGGTCATAAGAATCATCATCAGTCAGCCCTAGCTGGTTTGGAACCTCATGAACGTGCCAATAGGTTTACTAATGACATGAGCTATAGTATAATAGAGATGAATTACAGTTCTAGAGAAGATAGAGTAGGTTCTTTGTCCATGGGATATCGGTCTGAAAGTTTTCAAGAAGAATTGAGCCAACTTGACTTGTCATTAAGGCTTTGAAATGCCCTTATATCTTTTAATCTAACATTCCTCTCTAACATTGTTTCAAAAGTAAGCCATTTTAATTTTTGTTATTGGGTTTCCCTTTGAGAAAAGAATGAGTGCATCATATTGGAATAAACACATTTTAACATGAGTATTCATTCGGGAGTTATTAGCCCCTGATGTGATTGATCGTTTCTGAAATTAGTGTCATGTCCCTTAGAACTCATAAGATTATGTGTTTGACTATGACCAATAAATTTTGATACATTCTATTATATATACCCTATTATATATACTCGAACAAGTCCTTTAAATACAAATAAAATAATAATCCAGTTATTGATGTGATGGTTATGATTCTTTAAGTTAATATAATTCAGATGCAAATTTTTAAAGTTAATTTTGCTTGTCATGCCTTACGATTGCGGTATATGGGCTTCGATCCCAATATATAGCATTCCTTGACAGTAAAATTGATTAATATGAACTTCTACTCATGAGGACGACGCATTAATGAGGAAAATCATTACGTGTCCAGCTAAATTGGATGCATAGCTAGACGCGTATGCCTAGAAGATTGCTCCTGCTAGAACTTAATTTCATGAATACACAGCACAATACACTAATTCTAGTAGTTTAACTAGTAATCACCAAATCAGTTGATAAGAATTTCATATTGGTTAGTAAAGGAGATCTTCTTAGGTTTATATAAGTTTAGTAATCACCTTCTTATGACCTAATTTTTTAAGGTAGTATTAATAAGGGAGATACTTAGGGATTTATATGGATTTGAAGAACCTTCCCTTTTACAAACAAATATTTAAAGTGAGATTAGGCTACAGTTTTATCATTTGCAAATAAATGAAAGTTGATAAGTACCTTATAAAGATTAAAGAATAGAGAACTATATTACTATTAACTTATGGGACTGTTTCACATTAGAACTATGGAATCTTGTAATCATCCAAAAGTTCTATTATCTTTAGAGAAGATATCTTATTTATGACAGTTTGATCCTTTACTAGAGATTTTTCCTGAGTACAGTAGATATTTTATTAATGTTTATTGTTGAAAAAAATTAGGAATTGGATAGAGTAGGTCGCAGTTAAAATGAAACTAAAAATAACGAAAATAAAATAGATACACAAATTTTACTTGAAAAACTCTTAAATTAGGGAAAAAAATCTATAAGTAAGGATAAAAGAATTTTACTACTGACAAATAGAGAATTATAAGAAGAAAACTAGACAAAAAAAAAAGATAACACACAAAGATAATATATTTTTTTATTTTTTACTTTTTCTTTTTTTTCTCTCTCTTCCTTACTCTTAGTCTCTGATTTTTGCTTTGCCTTAAGGATTGCTTTTTCCTTTAGCAACTCCTACCTATTTATAGGCAGGAATGGGCATGTGAATGACTGGCTAAGTTCTTTTTGTTTTATTAGGCATGATAGACACTGAAATAGGCACCGAATTCGATGCTTATTAGCTTACTATTTTTAACAATTCTTCCACTTGAAGATTTAATTAAGGATTAATCATATCTTCACACCATTCTTTTTACTTTTTCCGCTTTATGTTGCTTACGTCTTTTTCCGGTCACAAAAGGTCGACATCACATAAATTTCTTAACGTTGATAGCCTTTTTCATAAAATCTATCAAGTTGTCTATGGTATGAATTTTTTACATATCTACTGTTCCTTCTTCCACTTTCTCATGAACAAAGTGGTAATAAACTCGAATGTGTTTTGTCTTTGAATGAAATGTTTGATTCCTTGTAAGATGCAAAGCACTTTGGTTGTCATAGTACGTAACAATTTTCTCTTATTTTTATCCAAGTTATTCCATCATCATCTTCAACTACACTGCTTCTTTACTAGCTTGTGTAACTGCCACATATTTTCCTTTTGTTATTAACGTAGTCACAACTGACTTCAGTTTTGAAACCTAACTCATAACTCCTCTAGCTGGTGTGAACTCATATCTTATAGTAGATTTGTTTTTGTCAAAATTAACTGTATAATCAGCATCAACATATCCTCTTACAATAAGGTCTTATTTTCTATAATATAACGAAACATCTGAGGTTCCCTTGATATATCTGAGAATCCTCTTAACAATATTCCAATGCTCTCGAACAAGATTCACCATGTATCAACTAAACACTCTTACTACATATGCAATGCCTGGTCTTGTACAAATCATAGCGAACATTAAGCTCTCTACTATTGATGCATATGGTACTCGAGACATCACCATCCTCTCTTCTTTATTATTAGGACCCATACTTGATGATAACTTGAAATTAACAAGAAGTATGGTATAAATTTACTTACAATCTTGCATGTTGAATCGTCACATGATCTTCTTTAAATAATTCGTCTGAGAAAGCCAAATATTTATATTATTTCTATTTCAATGAATTTGCATCCATAGAATCTTATTTGCTAGTCCTAAGTCCTTCATTTCAAATTCTTTAACTAATTGTGTCTTCTATTCATTGATAGGATCATTGTTGGTGCGTGCTACCAACATGTCGTCCACATATAATAGTACAACTATAAAATCATTTTCATTAACCTCTTAAAATATGCACAAAGATCCGCATTCAGTCTGACCTATCTAAGGATCATGATGAAGGAATCAAATCTTTTATACCAACGCATCGGTGCCTTCTTTAGATTACATAGAGATTTGTTCAACCTAAAAACCAAGTTGTCTCTCCTTTTTCTTTAAAACCTTCTAGTTGGAGCATATAAACCACTTTTTCAAGATCTCTAAGAAGAAATGCAGTTTTTACATCTAAATACTCAAGATGCAAGTCAAATGTAGCACACATCATTAGGACTACTCAAATTATAGTAAGTCGAAATACAGGAGAAAATATTTCGTTGAAGTAAATTCCTTCTTTTCGAATATAACTTTTTACCACCAATCTTGCATGATATCACTCCATATGATCATCACCACTCTACTTGATTTTGGAAGCTCATTTATGGCCAATGGGTTTTCTTTCTTGCGGTAGTAATATCAACTCCCATGTCTTATTCTTATAAAGAGCTTTAATTTCTTCTTACATTTATGCCATTAACTGAGATGCATCTGAATTATTCATTGCTTCTTGAATAATTGATGACTCTCTGTCCTCAGTTAAATGATAGTAAGTAATATTACCCTCTATAATATAGTCTGAGTGTTAATTCAGTGACCTCTTTGTACGAGTTGATCTCTGAACATCAAATTTAACTGGTTCTTACTCGTGGTTTGGTGCAGCTTTATAATAGTCATTTTGATTAACTTCCCTTTTCACTTATATTGATGTAGTCTTCGGATTATCTTTTGAATTACTAATGCTTTCTACTTGCTCTTAATCCTTATCTTCCATAAAAATAACATCCCTACTAATAACAATCTTGTGGGTAATGGGATCCTACAGATGATACCCCTTTACTCCTTCAGCATACCCCAAGAAAATGCATCTTTTAGATTTTGGATCAAACTTTATAGTTTTTTGGTCATTGAATATCACATAGGCAGGATTGTGAGATATATGAAGGTTTGAGCAATCTATTGGTCTACTAATCTACATCTTAATCAGTGTCTTTAATTCAATTGCAGTTGATGGAGCCCGATTCACCATATAACAGGCTATATTGACTGCTTCGCCCAGAATTTCTTATTTAAACCTACAATTTTCATCATTGCTCTTGTTCTCTCTAATAGAGTTATGTTCATCCGCTTTACCACTCCATTTTGTTAAGGAGTGTATGCCATTGTGAATTGGCTTTTGATGCCTTCTTACTTACAGAATTCATCAAACTTTTTACTAGTATATTCTCCTCTGTTATTTGTTCACAAACACTTGATTTTATTGCTAGATTTGAGTTCCACTTGTGTTTTTTAAATTTTGAAGACTGAAAATACATCGGTCTTCTTTTTGATAGTAAATATCCAACATCTCCTCGAATAATTGTCCATGAATGATACAAAGAAATTTTCTCCTCATAAAGACGTAATTAGTGCTTTCCATACATCCGAGTGAATTAGTTCTATAATTTCCTTGCTTTTGAAAATTGATGTGTTGAACTTTAATCGATGTTGTTTACTCACGAAGCAATGTTCAAAAAAGGGTAGTGAGACATTTGTAAGACTTGAAAGTATATTTTCTTTAAAAGTATCTTCATTCTTTATTTTGACATATGTCTAAACTTTTTATGTCACGTCATTGTAGATTTTTCACTTAGACTAATCGCTATAATGGATGCTTCTCCTTCTTGCAAAGTTTCTCCTTTTGGCATATATAAATTCACAGCTATCTTCTCTGCTTTCATAAATACAAGCAATTCTTTAATTACTTTCATGATCTTGTTTTGAATCTCAAATTTGAACTCAAGATCATCCAATTGTCTTATAGATAACAAATTCTTCTTTAAGCCCCCTAGATGAGGCACTTTGTTAATTATGTGAATTATACTACCATACATCTTTAACTTGATAGTGTCGATTTTAATAGTCTTTAGAGATTGATTATTATAGTTGTACATAGATCTCTCAAAGATAGAGTTATATTGATGGAACCATTCTCTTCGAGAGGTCATATGAAAAGTAGTTACTAAATCAAGAAGCTATATATCAATAAATCTTCTCTTTACTCCAATAGTTGTTTCCACTTCACAGACCATTGCTCCTCCATCATCTGAAGTGCTTATACTGTTTTCTTAAGGAATAGAATGTTTCTTGTTTAGATTCCAACAATCCTTCTTCAGATGCTCGTTCTTGCCACAATTATAGTACTTGAAATTCTTCTTACTCTTGAATTTTGATCTACCATGACTATGGCTCCCATTTGGACCACGTTCTATAGATCTTCTTCTCTTCATTGCTATGGCCTCTGCTTGTTACGAACTTTCCAGCTTATCTTCCTTACTCTTGCGCTGATTCTCTTCTTATAGAATAGTGGATGCAATATCGTCGAAGACTATAGTGTCTATATTACTTGTTAAATTGATGATGAGTTGATCATATGAATTCGGTAGACTTTAAAGTAGAATTTTCATACGTTTACTTATCTCTATTATATGCTCCAACGATGTAAGTTGAGAAAATAGAGTATTTAAAATGTTTAAGTGCTCCACTATTGAAGTAGATTATGTCATGCATAAAGTATATTAAAGTGGATTATGATACTATTTGTTAAGAAAAATTAGGACTTGGATAGAGTAGGGTAGCAATTAAAATGAAATTGAAAATAATAATGATAAAATATACACACAAATTTTATGTGAAAACCCCTAAATTAGGATAAAAACTATAGACATGGATAGAAGAATTTTACTACTAAAAAATACAGAATTACAAGTAGAAAACTAAATTAAAAAAAAATACACACACACAATATTTTTTTTATTTTTCTTTTTTTTCTCTCTTCCTCACTCTTACTCTCCAGTTTTTGCTTTGCCTTGAGGATTGCTTTTTCCTTTTATAGCTCCTACCTATAAATAGGAAGGAGTGAGTGTGTGAATGATTGGCCAAGTTCTTTTTGCTTTATTACCTACCATCCTACTATTTTTGACCAATGTTTTCAGTTCCGTTCCATTTCGAACCGAAACCAGAACGGAACGGTTAAATACCATTCCAGAAGTAAATTCCGGCCAGTACCGGTCGGTTCCGGCCGGAATGGCGAATACTGGTCGATACCGGTCGGTACCGAAAAAAAATTAAAATTTTTTTTTGTATTTTGATTTTTTTGGGTTAAAGTTAAGTTAAAAACTACACAATATAATACATTTATAGATCATTTTATAAATTTTATAAAATTTAGAAAT
>JAOXYD010000135.1:11347854-11369440 GCA_028565735.1 Pinacopodium congolense
TTGATGATGATATGTCCTTAATTTTATTGGTTAGGTATAGGATTGAATGGGTTTTGTGTAATTGAAGGATTTTTGCCTAATTAAAGTGTTTAATATTTAATTTTGCGGGATTGGCTATCTTAATGAGATGTTTAGATAATTAAAAGACCTTCACCATAGGCTTTTAATTGTTAGAATATTAATTAGGTAACACCATTGAAATTAGGTATGGACCAAGCCCTAAGGTCTTTTGTAAGGATCCCTAGGGTTAAAGAACTTAATTCTAGGCGTCTTGATATTAATGCCTTCTATTCCAAATTTTCTGTTGGACCAAGATAGATGAATTGAATTTAGGAGAGAAAAAGATGTTTCCATGAACATTGGTTGTGTCTTGCATTTGGGAAGTATGCCTTAAATCTATCCATTGAAATGTGTTTCTAGTTTGTTAAATCCATTGCAATCAAAGCCCTAACTAAGTTATCAATTGTTAGACTCTTATCCTTTATCCTTTACTTATATTGTTTTCTATTTTATTTGTTCTTGTTTAATTCCCTTTTAATCAATCGTCTTAGAGTTGTTTAGATAATTGAGCATTAATTAATCTAGTGTTATGCTTAGATTCCTAGGGAGAACGATACTCGAAGTTTACTCTGTTTTGTACTACTTTTTGACAATTTTTTCTGGTTTAGGATTAAATTGAAAAAAATTATAAGTTGTGTAAATCGCAACAATTTACTACTTTTTCTTTGATACAAAAGGTTAGAGAAAACTTAACAAATATTAACTTAAAATCTGTTTAAAAAATTGTTGAACTCTCTGCCAATATTTACTATATATGGCCACTCTACGTTTAAAGTTAATTAGACAGTGAATTCTCTGATTTGGCCTTAAAACATCTACCTAGGCATATTTTGAGAGAGTATAATGACCCTTGAATTTAGGGAACTACAATGCTATTCTAAGGTCTCATTGGTTCACTGTCAACAAGCTGATCATTAATAGAAATTTGTATAATTCACAATGACACCGTTATACACAATCAGACTTTGATTTGCATTATAATAATGGTTTACCTTGAGATCAATGACATCATTCTTTAGTAACACTATTTCTCTGTCTTTATCTAGAACTTCAACGGTGCTTCACTAGGACATCAATGTCATAGTTGCAAATCAGTATCAGTCTTTTGAAAAATTATCCAAATATGGTTTTTCACATCAAACTCCTTAATTAAGTGTGAACTTGAACTGAACTAAAAATTAATATAAATAAAGTAAATTCGTATAAAGATAAGGGTGAAAACATATCAATTTATAGCAAAAATATCTATTTAAAACACCATTTTCATGTATCATTTTGTATATAAGGCTTTAAATTATTGGAATTATGTTATGAAAAGTTATTTTTCACGTTAAAGAAGATCGTAAAAGGATGATTTTCACCTTGATAAAGAAGATTGGGATTGTTAATTGTTTCTATTCATCCCAAAGAAGATTAATTTAAGTGAAACATCCAAGTGTAACTTGGAAAGCAGACATAGGCAAAGTGTTTTTGCCAAACCATTATCAAAATTGCTTTATTTACTCGTGAACTTAATTTAAATTAGTATTGTGCTTATTTAGCATCATTATCTTCATTATCTAGGTTGAATTATAATTAAGGACTTCAATCATTACAAAAATCAGTTTAGGTTTTAAAAACTTTTTAAACATCTAATTCACCCCCTGCCAAAAGACACCATATTATATACGTAAAACATATATGAAAATTTTATGTAGTCCTTTTAACAATTATGGAAGGCATTCATACTAGTCCTTATATAATGACCTCATGATAAAGGTCATTTATATAATTTTTATGACATAATTTGTGATTTTTTTAACCTTGTGAATCTATAAATTTATATATTTATGAATTATCTCGATTACGTTACAAGTTCATACTTATTTGAGGAGTTAGGTGCAGAAAAGGATGAAATTTAATTCATTTGGCAAAATATCAACGAATATTTAATCAATGCAATTAAATTAATGTTTTCAGTACCGTTCCATTCCAGCCGGTTCCGGTCGGAATGTACCATTTCGGACCGAAACCAGAACAGAACGGTTAAATACTGTTCCAAAAGTAAATACTGGCCGGTACCAGTCGATTCCGATCGGTATTGGAAAAAATATATAAAAATTTTTAAAAAGAAAAATTTTGTATTTTGATTTTTTGTTAGTTTAAAGTTAAGTTAAAACTACACAACATAATACATTTATAGATCATTTTATAAATTTTATAAAATTTAGAAATTAATTTATAATTTTAAATAATTATCCGAAATGATATCGGTATTGACCGATACCGCTACCGTACCATTTTTTAGACAAATCCGGTACCGGTACTGGTACGGTATTTAAAACACTGTTTTTGACACTTACAACCTTTTTATTTTTGTAACTTAAGCTTGAAAAAAGTCTCCATCAAGTTAAGCTAAACTTTGATGTACTAGCGTTACCATGATTAAAAGTATGCATTAAAAGTTATTGACATATTACCAATACATGTAAAATAATAGACGAATCATTAAAATGTCATTTTGACATATTAATAAAGTGGATGTAAGAAATTTCATTTAGAAGGATCTCATCATGGAATTCAAGAAAATGGAATTAATAAATATTGTTAGAACATTATGTAATTATATAACAAGAAATGATATCTTCCCCATATTTAACTTTCTTCATTTTGATGTAATAATTGATATAACGCACTTCTATATCTATCACCTGTAATCCATAATGTTTCTTCTAGAAATAGATATAAGGTTTGTGACTAGTAATTATGAGGAGTTTATTTTGCCTGTCCATCCATTGAATTTAATTGGTTAATGAACTATGGGAAATATTGAAGGCAAGCAACTTGTAGACCTTGCACGAGTGACTCCTAATGCTTATCCTATTGGTTATTGAGTTACGGAGATAGTTACAGTGGAAACAAGTTTAAAATTGTAATTCTTAAGTTGGAATGCACTTTAAAGAAAGATCGTTGAAAAAAGAAGAAACAAGTAATAGGATGAGATACTTACAAAACAAATTTAGTTTGATGAAAGTGGGAATATAATAGGGATGAATTATATTAAGTTTTGGTATGTGATTTCATATGAATTCATTTATATTTTTTATATAAAAGTGTTCAATTTGTAACATTATATGTTAAATGACGAGTTTGATCTTTTGACATAAGTTTTGAATCAAAATACCCAGTTTGAAAAAGAATTAGAGTGAAAATGGATTAAGGACATGTCATTTTGGATCATTAATGATAGTTGTTGCAATTGATTAACGACGCCGATGAAGAAGCAACTAACCGTCGTTGATAAGAGAAACCAAAATCCTTTAACATTGGTTAAACAAACTGCTATTAAAGGGCTTTCAATTGTCGTTAAGTGCATTGTTAACAAAAAATGAAAAGGGTAAAAAGATACTTCACTAATCCTAGTCTTTGCCCTAATTGAAAAACATATAAATTGATCCAAAAACACAAAAAGAGCAGCTCTAGCAGTCTTCTTCATTCCTTTGAGCTTTCATTTAATTTTCCTTGTATTTCTTTATATTCTTAGGGTTTATTATTATTTTTCTTTCAATCTCTTTATTTTAGTGTTTTAGGTATTTTTAAGCTTCATTTATAGTTTTTTAGTGATTTATTACTGGTATTCATGTTTTTCTATATTCTGTTATAGTTGGTTTAAATGTTGATACTTATAAGTGTTGGAACCCTTCAATATTGTTTACACTTTTGGTTATATTTGAATAGATAGCTTTCTTATTATTTTCTAGCTTTTATATTTTTTGATTAAGTGTGATTTCTTATCATTTAAATTCTATTTTTAGTGACTGCGTTATGTTAAGCTAAAGTTCTTTTAGATAAGAAGATATTAAAGGAATAATGAGTTTATAACTATGAGATATGAATTGATTTTCATTGAGTATTATATTTTAGGCTGAGATTAAATTGGAATTATGCTTAAATCTTATGAATTAGGACTTGTCATATAGGTTTGGCCATCTTATTAGTGATTTTTAGTTCAATTGCTAGATACAGGCTTTTGATCCGTAATTATCATTAGCAAATACCATAAGTGACAATAGGTTAATTGATTTTATACATGAAACTTAATCATCTTAGCTTAAAATTCCAATTCTCTAAGTGCTTATTGAGGCTCTTGTGTGAATTTAGGTTAGGCTAGTCGTTTTCTAGTACTTAAAGCTATCACACCATCAATTTTAAAGAGCTTACTCTATGTTATAACATGGTTAGGGATAAATTTTTGTATAGGATTTATCTAAAATTTAAGAAACTTAGGATGCAAGAGCTTAATTGTATTCATACGCTAGTATTTTAGACAAAATACAATCTTTATGTTTTTGATGATTAATTGTAAGTTCTAAATCCCAAAAATATGTACTGCCCAATTTTTTCTTATTATTATATGTTTATTTCTACTTTATGTTCTTGTTTATTTTATTTGATTTGGTTAATTGTCTTTTCTATTTGTTTTAATTTTGCAAAAATTCAGGGGATTTTTGTTTCCTTTTTATTTTTGTTTTGTACAATAGTAAAAGTAGCTTTAACTCACCTTATCTCTCTAAGGTTTGACCCTAGCTCACGTTATTGCATAGTTAGGTAGTTAAAAATTTATTATTTGACAGTTTGCAATGAGCTACCAAATTTTTGACACTACTGTCGAGGAGCTAGTATAAGGTGTTTTGGTATTTCTATTGTTGTTCTATTCTTTATTTATTGACCTTTCTCATCTTATTTTCTATTTTACCATTCTCCTAGTCCTTTAATGCATAGAAGGTTGCAAAAATTTGCTACGGATAATAGAAGCTCACCTCTTTCTCCATTTAATCCTTTTTCATTTTCTCTTATTATAAGTCACACGAGGCTTTAGCATTCTGAGTGTATTCAACATAGTTCAATACTTGGGAGTGATAGTTCATCATCATTTGACAAAGAAACTAATCAAAATTTAGAGGAGTTTATAGAGAAAGTTAAAGTTAATATAGAGCATTACCAACATTCTTTAAAGGAGTTTGCAACTTCTATCTTTAACCCTAATCTTCTTTGCATTCATTATCCTAATATTGTACCTGACTTTAAGATTAGACCTAGTTTAATTCATGCTTTTCCTATTTTTACATGTTTTCAAGATAATAACTCGTTAGGATCTAACTACATCATTGACCTGAACAAGTTCCTTAAGGAATTTCATATCGCATGTTGGGGACGAAACTTGTTGGCGTCATGATAAATTAGTTGAAGATGAAAGCTTTCCCTTTTGCCTTAACGAATAAAGCTAAGGAATGACTCTAATATTTACCAACTGGATTGGTTACCACTTAGGACTAGATGCAACAAGTATTTTTTGAGAAGTACTTTCTGATGTCACAAAAATTTAAAAGGAAATTTGCAGCATTCAATAGAAGAGAGAAGAGTCATTTCATGAGTATCGAGAGCATTTCAAGGAGATGTGCAATAGTTTCCCCAACCACCAGATAAGTGAATAGCTTATTATTCAATAATTTTATGAAGAACTAACATATATGGATAGGAACACAATAAATGCAACTAGTAAAAGGGCATTAGTAATTAAGACATGAGCTGAGGCAAAGAGATTGATAGCAACGTTGGCATCTAACTTACAGTACTAGGGTAGTATGATTAGCATCCAATCCTCTATACTATAAACAAAAGATGTTACTATCTCGAAGTTGGATTAGTAAGATGCAAACCTCACATCCTTAGTTAAGTAAGCTATTATTGGAAGAGGAAAAGCCAAAGATGTGAAATTTTCTCATTAACTGCTAATTTCATTGATTCATATCCTACTTCGTAGGATGCTAACAAGTGTATACTATCAGAATGTCTTATGGTCAATAGGGAGGGTATGATCCTTACGTCATCACATATAATGCATAGTAGAAGGATCATTTAAATTTGCACTATGGGGGTAACCACTAAAGGAGTGATGCTAATTTCAAAACTCTTGCCATTCAGTAGCCATAGGGATACAACTCTCCCCCTGGCTTCTACTAGTTGTAACAACCAAGACCTCCTCCACTTATACCATAATAAGTTAGAGACATGTCCTTAGATGAGATTGTGAAGAATCTGGCTACCATTACTCTTCAGTTCCAATAGGAGACGAGGAGTAATATAAAAAATTTGGAGACTTAGATAAGCCAATTAGTAGGTACTATTGAAAAATTGCAAACTTAAGTCTCCAACCAACTTCCTGATCAACTGGAGAGGAATCCAAGAGAGACTTTGTCGACTATCTTTGTGGGGAGTGCTAGGTGAAAAGAGAGAGGGGAAGAGGAAAAAAAAGAAAAGCAAGAAAAGAAGGAGGATGCAATGCCTCCTAAGGTATGTAATCTAATATTTGTTATTCCTAACCATATTCTAGTTCCTTTTCCTAATAAGTTGGCAAAGAGAGAGGATCAAGTGCAGATGGAGGAGAGGCAAGTAGAGAAGAAGAAGCAAGAGGAGAAGAAGGAGAAGGAGCAAGTGATCCTTGATATTTTCGTTGGGTAAAGGTGACTATACCTCTACTTGAAGCTACTAAGTAGTTTATGAAGGACTGGAGTATGTAAAAGCTAAAGAAGAGGGATGATGAAAAGGCAAGTGTGGGGTAGAAGTACCAACAGCTTTACCAAGAAGGGTACAACCTAAACATATAGATCCTAATATTTTCTCAATTACTTGCACAATAAATATCATAAGATATGATTAGTATATTATAGATTTAGAAGTTTATGTGAATATAATGCCATTATTTGTTTCTAAAAACCTTAAGTTAGGTTCTTTGAAAATTACTTTTTGTTAATCTTCATTTAACTAATGGCTCTAATGCTTACTCCATAAAGGTCTTCGATGATGTCTTTGTGTAGTTTAAGATTTTGTGTTTCTTGTAGACTTCTACGTTATTGACATGTAGGATAAAGAGTCTTTTATTCTATTAGAGATACTATTTTTGAAGACATCTCGTTCTTTGATTGATGTTTATAAGGAAAAATTGACGACGGTTTGGTTTAAAATTACTCAAATTATGTTATTATATGATTAATGATAGGACAAATCTTCTAACACAAGTTTTGAATCAAACATCAAGTTTAAGGAGGAATTGGAATAAAAATGGAACGCAGGTTATAATTCTGTTAGTTATATTATGGCTTGAGGAGAGTTATACGGTAAATCAAAATATCATCGTGTAACTTCAAAGATTAGAAGCTATACGGTAGGTCACCAAACCACTGCATAAGTCACCAGATCACTGTATTACTCTTTGTCAGTGAAAAAATAAGGACACAAGGGTTTTTTTTCTTCTTTATCCTCTGTTTATCCTAATTGGAAAGGGTATAAAAGCCATAGAATGAAGGTAGAGACATCATCTTTTCCAACAGCCACCACATTCCTTACGCTTTTACCTCGTTTTCTTAGAAATCTTTCTATATTCATATGTTTTTGAGTGGGTTTTGCTACTGTTTTGGATTTCAATATGTCTACTTAGTTGTTTTAGATAGTATTACCTTTCTTTTTTTGGTTGTTAGATGATTTTAATGTTGTATTTTCGTATTTATATTTTCGAAGATGTTTAGGATGAATATTTGATAAGTTTTAAGTTTAAATGTCTTGAACAGTGTATGGAAGCTTGGTTATAATTCAATAGCTAATCTTTTTTTTTCAATTTTCACCCTTGATTTTAGTTGTTTAAGCATAGTTTTTTGTTATTTTAGGTCTGTCTTTGTTGATTTTTAGTTGTGTGATGATTTATCTTATGATGTTTCGTTTATTTTTATGCTTTGAAGTTAAGAATTATACATGTTCTTAGGTTTTAAATAATTTAATTTTAGTTTATATTCAATTTAGGATTGCTTAAATCTTTTAATTTTAGTTTATATTCAATTTGGGATTGATGGAATTTCCATTTTTAAAGCAATTAGTTTGGGTTTTGTGAATTAAGTTATGTTTAGTTAATTATTAGCATAGAAAGTTGGGGTTTTCATTAGACTAAGTGTTGAATTGCAATTTTTCGTATCTGTCTTAAATTTTTCAGCCTTAGTTTTATTTAATTAAGTATGAGTAATTTTATTTTATTTATTTATTTGGTTAGTTTAAGTATATGTGGCTAAACTCCTAAGAGTTTGAAGGTATTAAAAGACTAATAGGCAATTATTTGTTATAATATGATTGATTTTTATTGAATCTGGTGCTTTAAAGCTTAAGTTGGATTGGAACTTAGGTTCAATGTCAAGGATTAGATATTATCTCTAGGCTTGCTTGCGTTTTTGGTAATTTTTTAAATTTGAATGTTAGGATTGAGCTTTTGATATGTAATAGTCAA
Source organism: Pinacopodium congolense (assembly GCA_028565735.1). Classification (NCBI taxonomy): domain Eukaryota; kingdom Viridiplantae; phylum Streptophyta; class Magnoliopsida; order Malpighiales; family Erythroxylaceae; genus Pinacopodium; species Pinacopodium congolense. The sequence goes on from JAOXYD010000135.1 coordinate 11,356,226, forward strand.
TAGCAATTTCCAAAAGTAGTAGTGGACTAGTTAGATTTGTAGGCAAATTTAACCAATTAATTTAAGGTTTCGTTGATGTTACACTTTTTAAGCTTGCGAGCTAGTGATCTAAGTCATTCCTTATCACCAAATGATTCGTTTCTATTTAACTTAGAGAGCTTATTCGAGGTTATAGTGAAGTTAAGGGTATTTATAGAGCTTGTTACATTTACCTACTTTAGAGGAATTGAGGATTTGAGAGTTTGTTTAGTTCAATAAGCTAACATTTTAGCTAAAATACCATTTATTTAGATTCAAGGATCAATAATTATTCCAGAATATTGATGATACTTTCTGCTTATTTCTTTGACATTGTTATATATTTTGCATTGTATTTATCTTTTTGATTATGTTAGTTGCATTTTAGTTTACTTAGCTTTCTTCGCTTCAAAGATTTTTTCTTTCTTTTCATTCACAACATTTGAAATAACAATAGCATTCTATCTTCTTGTAGTTCGTCCCTAGCTTATCATACTATATAGTAAGGTCTAGTTAAGAATTTATTATTTGGTAATTTGCAACGAGCTATCAATAGACAATCTATAAAGCTTAACATTTATGAGGATATGGGACATGATACTGCTTATGAGACATTTTCAATAGTGGATGTGGCTAGATCACTCACTCATTCGATCTATTCATATATGGAGTTCAAGACTTCTTTAAATACTGGGTAAGGTATGAATGAACAGGGGTCGAGCTAATGTATCCTTTAGATTGTGTATTCTTTTCTTTCCTAGTTAAGATTTGATTTTTTTTGAGTGTTTTACTTATTTTCTTTTACTTGTTATGTTTGAAGGAAGATAAGAGGGAGTTACAATCTTTATTAATAAAACTGACATGGACTATAGTACTCTTTTTGCCATGCCTTTTATTTATATTGCTTTTGGAAATTAGGGACAATGTCCCATTTAAATGCTAGGGTGGGGAACAAGATTGATTTTCATGTACTTGAATTATTATTAATCTAAGGAGGATGTTGATTTAAATGTTTTAACTGAAAAATGATCTTGAAATTTAGTTGATGGATTGATTATGATACTTGAAACAATTGATACTTTTAATTTGGTGAACTTTAATCAATTTCTTGAAATGATTACTAACTTCAAAATTTTTCATTGTATTTTTTTAGTGTTTACATGTGTTGTTGGTAGACCATATGTATGATACTAAGTGTTTATGGATGTTTTATATGGTTTATCATGTGAATTTAGGAATATGATGCTTGAAATAATGTGTTAAAAAAATAAATAAAAAGGTATTTATGTTGTTAAATAAAGTGAACAAATTTCACTTCACTGGCTTCAAACTAATGTAAAACTTAAAGTTTATAGGTGGTACTAGTAGCCATTTGAGAGAGTGATTTAACCTAGTAACCGAGGGTGTTTATGATAAAGTATTCACCTTTGCATCAAAAAGTTAAATAACATCTCAAATAAGGTAAAAAGAAGTATCATAATTGAGTAACTCAAGTCATTCATGACAAGGTATTTGTCCTCGCATAAAAAGACTAGGTGATATCTTATATATTGCTCCAAGTTCAAATTGTGATGTATTTTTTAATACTTTGAACATCCTTAAATAGGTTGATGTGATGACTATGCGAAATGTTTTAAATAGTTGGTATTGTGCATATTAGGCTACTTTCTTACTAACTTAGTGCTTTATATGTGATAAAAATTATTTTAGGATCATGGTAACGTTGAGAATTGTGAATTGGATTAACGTCATTAATTGAATTCTATTGTATCCAATTGGTTTTTAGCTATTGATTAAGATTGCTTTAAGTAAGTGTTTAAGTCATTACTTGAGGACAAGAAATAGTTCAAGTATGGGGATATTTGATAGTAATAAATTATGTTAAGTTTTGGTATATGATTTCATATGAATTCATCCTTATTTTAATATAAAAGTGCTCAATTTGTGTTATTATATGTTGAACGACAGGTTTGATCTTTTAACATAAGTTTTAGATCAAAACACTAAGTTTGGGAAAGAGTTGTAGTAAAAATAGAGTAAGGAGTTGTCATTTTAGACCATTAACGATGATTGATGCAACTGATCAACAACATCGTTGAAGGAGCAATCAATTGCATTTGATAAGCGAAACCTGGATCCTTTAATGATGGTTAAATAGGCTTCCACCGAAGGACTTTCAATCATAGTTAAGCGCATTGTCAACAAAAGATAAAAAGGGGAAAAGGTCTTTCTAATCCTAATATTTGCCCATAGTAAAAAGGGTATAAACGAAGTACAAGAACACAAAAAGAGCAGCTCCAACAGTCTTCTATATTCCTTTGAGCTTTCATATAATTTTCCTTGTATTTCTTCATATTCTTAGGGTTTTAAGTTGGGTTTTGTTATTGTTTTACTTTCGATTTCTTTAGTTTAGTAGTTTACATATTGTTATGCTTCATTTATAGCTTTTTAGTGATTTATTAGTGGTACTCACATTTTTTAATATTCCATTATAGTTGGTTTGAATGTTTGATGATTATGGGTGTTGGAACATGAATATTGTATGAATTTTAGGTATATTTAAATAGATATATTTTTGTTATTTTATAGCCTATATATTTGTTGATTAAGCATGATTTCTTGTCATTTAAATTCTATTTTTATTGATTTTGTTATGTTAGGGTAAAGTTCTTTTGGGTAAGAAGATATTAAAGAAATAATGGGTTTATAAAGATATGAATTGATTTTCATTGAGCATGTTGTTTTATGTTGAGATTGAATAGGAATTCTGTTTAAATGCTATGAATTAAGAGTTGTCTTATAGGTTTGGCTATCCTATTAACGATTTCTAGTTCAATTGCGAAGTATAGGCTTTTGATCTGTAATTGTCATTAGCAAATACCATAAGTAGCAATAGGTTAACTGATTTTGTATGTGATGTTTAATCAACTTAGTCTAGAATTCCAATTCTCTAAGTTATATAAACTAAACTTGTGCAATTGTAATTTAGATTAGTCGTTCCCTATTGCTTAAAGCTACTACGTTATTAAATCTAAAAAACTTGTTCTACGTTATTGCATAGTTAAGAATAAATTTTTTATCGTATAAAATTTATCTAAAATTGGAGGAACTTAGGATGTAACAGCTTAATTGGGTTCATAGACTAGTATCTTAGGTAAAACGCAATCTTTATTTTTCTGATGACCAATTGTAAGTCTTAAATCCAAAAAAAAAATTTTTTTGCCTAAGTTTTTCTTATTATTATTATTTTATTTCTATCTTGCATTCCTGCATATTTGTTTTGATTTAGTTAGTTACTTTTTCTATCTGTTTTAATTTCACAAAAATTAGGATTTTTTTATTTTTATTTTATTTTTTCATACAACAATAGAAATAATTTTAAGTCACCCTAATTCTTTGAAATTCGACCTTAACTCGCCATACAGCATAATTAGATAATTAATAATTTATTATTTAGTAATTTACGAGGAATTACTAAAATTCATTAAAAAATGATGGTATTCATCGTCTTATATTTGAATTCTCATTTGCATTGATAATCTACACATTACATTTGGACATAGATTCATTTTGGTCATAAACTCTACAGCATGTTAAGAAATTTAGGATCGACCAAATAATACGATAGAAATTTAGTGCCTGTTTGGATGAGCTTATATCAGCAGAGCTTTTATTGGTAAAGCTTTTTTCTGTAGATCTTTTCTGGAAAGAGCTTTTTTAAGAAGACAATTAACTGTTTGATTGTTATTTAAAAAAGAGCTTTTTTAAAAGAGTTTCATAGAGTAGATTGATTGGTAACATAAAAATAAAAAGCACTTTTGATTTTAACTATATTTTATTTTATAACAAAAATTATTTATATATATAAAAATTATTTAAAGTATATTAAACAATATAAAAGCACAATATATTAATTATTATATAATTTTAAACCATATGAAACAAAAACAAAAATATATCCAATCAAATCTTTTATATAGATTATAACATAAGTAAAATTGATATAAAAATAAATATAAAAATATATATAAAATAGTCAAATAATATTAAATAAAAATAAAAACAAAAATAATTTAGTTAAAATCATAAATATAAATATCAAAATAATTTAGTTAAAATAATTTGATATGTTAAATGTATAATTTATTATGGAGATATGTGGATATGAGGATATTACGAGTATTATGTTAAAAATATAAGGGCAAAAGAGATTAAAAATAGGTTCATTAATTTTCATTAATTGCTCTAAAATATTTACATGAACAAACACTTTTTTGAGAAGTTCTAAATTTAAGTTTTTTAAAAAGCTATATTTTGACTGCTACAAAAGCCTATTTATTAAAGAAGTACTTTTTAATTTTACAGTAAAACATCTATATTTTAATAAAAAGACTTTTGTGGTGAAAAAAAATACTTATTGACCTTCTTAAAAAACTATATTTTAATTACTAAAAAAGTCATATTTATTAAAAAAATACTTTTTAATTTTACAATCAAACATCTATATTTTAATAAAAAAACTTTTATAGTGAAAAAAAGTACTTATTAACCTTCTAAAAATTCAACTAAATATACACTTAATTAGATTGCTTCATGATACGAAGATAAGTAGATAACGACCACACGGAAATATAAATAAGGGATACATTTTGTTCTGACACTTTTTCCATTACATCTTAAGATAGATTTCTAACTTTGAAAAAATTGAAAACAAAAAACTACATCCCGCACATGTTACTGTACGGTCTTACGTCCGTCGTCGCACATCCGATTGTTGTTCTTGGTTGAGCTAAATCTATGGATTGTGGTCCCGGTCCAGGGCTTCTAATCTTGCTTTGTGTCTAGGGCATCAGCTTTTGTGGTCCAAATAATAAAGGTTTTTGCTTCTTTATTACACACTTCCGTACTTGGAAAACTATTTGTTTTTAAAAAATTTCGTTATTCAAAAGTACTATCACGACAAAGGCAGATAATTTTGTTGTCTGTTTTGGGCAAGTCATTAGGATGAGTCCCAAGAGATAATGTTGGGCTTGAGTAAAGCCTAAGTTGCACACGATTTGACATTATGAATTAAAAGTGGATAGGATTCAAGCTTTAATCCAATGGGACACGTACCAGGAAAATTTTATCACGTAAATGGATTGTCAAGGGCCCCAATTAACGTCCTCTCAATCTAGTAAGTGATTAAGCCAATAATTCTGATGGAAAAGCCTATGTCAAAATCTCAGAAGTGCTTATTTTTCACGCTATCACAATTCCGAATCTTGGTGGACTCTAGCTAGCTTGAAACTCGGCTTATCCATTCTATTACAGGGGTTCATTTGAGATTAGTAAATCACTTATGGTTTCCCTGCAATTTACTTAAGAAACCCCCTCTTGGATCTCAGCAAAATCTCCTCCAAACACTCACAAATATTCCAAGTGTTCTAACATGACTCTTTGTGTATGAATTTTGGAGTGTTTGGATGAATTAAGATAAAACAAGGAATTTGCCGGAATGAAGGGTAGAGAGACTTATAATACATTTATATAGGTCTTCTACATGTGTTAATTAAAGATAGAATCAACAAGTTAAGACAATGTGGTTAGCAGTGTAGTTAGCAGAATAGCTTTAGTCGTAAAATATTCTTCTTTACAGCAGACTTTGTTGGTCTGTACTGTCCCGTACATATATTAGGACTTTTAGCTTGATTCCATGAGTGGCATGCAGATATCCTGACATATCTGTTGCATAATACAATTCCTGTTATAACTTGGAGCAGATGAGTGTGGTCCAATTATCTGCTGAGAATCAACAACAAAGTTTGCTATGTCCCTGGCAGCAATTTCTTTTTATACAACTTTAGGGTACGAAATGTGAGCCATAACGCATAGGGGGAGCGAAGATATGCCATCAAAAAGCGAAGGTAGCATTACGAAGTTTTAATCATACAGTTACCATTAGCAAATAGACATAGGAAATAGGCAAAGATACTAGATCAGGTGGATTTTTGGAAGAGAAAATGCTTTGGAGAATAAAACCTGAACAAGTTGAATGCCGAGATGAAGGAAATGAGGGCCATGAGAGCACATGCGGCATAGCCAGCGAACAAGCCACCGCCAATTTGGAAGCAGAATCTGGTGAACTTGTTGCACCAACTTGTCCACTGAAATACTTTTGCTCCTGTTAGTACAAGAACTGAATGCTCCAATGCTGCTGTTGTTGTGGCAAATGTAATATAAACTGCTAACTGTTTCATTTCCATAAGAAAAAAAAAAAAAAAGACAAAGAAGCTACATATGAGCGTTTATGAAACGCGGGCATCAAACTGTTTACAATGTTCTTCAAGTCATTGAATCTAATGGCTTAATGGGAGACCTTTACGTTTAGTTCAAATGCTCTTAATTACTTTCGATTGTCGGTGCCTACAGGACGCTGCAAAATAAATATGCAAGAGAAACACTTGGGACTCAAAATAGGGCGGAAGTGACACACAAATTTAAAGGATCTAAAAGATTCAAACTCAAGATCTCAATACTTAATTCTTAAGCAGTCGCCTTCAACCCCTTTTTGCACTCAACGTTCAGAGGAGCAGAAACTTAGCAGTGGTAACTGACAGTTATGCTGTCAGACCATTGCTAGCACTAGTTGTGATGCACATGATACACCGGAGGCAGTCCACGGTATGGGGGAGATAGTTGTACAGGCCACATTATAATTTATATACACCAGAAACTCAGGAATTAATTTTCACCCAAAAATCTTCATAACTTCCTGTCATTCTTTTCCTGAAGACTCTATTCCCTAACTTAAAACAGATGAGAGATGAGAATTGAATCTGGAATTATAGGCTAAAGATTGCCTTGTAATATTATAAAAATCCATGATCAAAAAGTAAATAATCCAGATATGAAATATCCTTCTAGGGAAAAAGCAAGTTGAGTTGGAAAGCTAGATTAAGATGGGAAATTAAGTTGGAGAGAGATCTGAAATGAGTAGTTAAAGTTCCTAAGAATACAATGCAGTGAGTTCAAGGTAAAAGCAATTTGCTTATATACAGTACCTGGTCCAACAGGTAACAACTCCAAGCCAGAAACAAGTAAGATCCCTTGGAATTTCCTTTATAAGAAGCCAGCAAAGGAAATCTGCCCAACTGAAGTAGATTATAGACAGCAGTTCCGGAGGCAGCATATACCAAACCTCTGCAGACATCAAATAATTAAATTGTTAACAGTGAAATATCCAAGAAGATTAAAAGAAGTTTACAACTAGGACATGCTCAAGACCATCTAAACAGTGAGTAGAAATCTTACACAAGAACTTTTAGGTACTTGTAAGTGACTTCTCTTTCAAGGTAGAACATGAACTTCTTCTGCGAGTCTAACCTCACCAAGCAAGCTGTCATAATCAAGAGCACTGTCGAGCAAAGCCTCAGAAAAGCTTCTACTTTGGGTCTTCCAAGCTCCATGTCCTAATTGCTAGACTTGCACTGATCAACAATCTTCAACCCTTTTCCACAGTGCCCCCTAATTAGCTTGATACCCTCAACTTGACCCACCCTTATAGTAGGGCATGCAAATTGACTTGGAAGAGATATAGAGAAAAGTATTGGTGGCAAAAGGACCACGAGTATTCCAGGATATTTATTGTTGCTGGCTCTCATCACAAGTTTTAATTGTTGACTATTCTCGGTTCATTAAGTTTTTCACTTCTAGCAATTATAGTAAATGAACCTTATGTTAGTGATATGACAACAACCCATCTTCAAAATACTGAGTGGTAACTTTTCCTTGTCCGCTTCTTCATTCACTCGACATGTTTAAGTGATTAGGTTTTGAAGCACATTAATTACTTGGTTGGTTTTCACAATTATTTCAGGAAAATTTAGTCAAATTTTAACTATAAATTATTGGACAACTCAAATAGTGCATTTCAATCATATCAAGATTGTCTCATGTAAAAATAATAATTAGATAAACGTATTCATATTCACAATAAATGAAAATATAAATTTTTATTATGAAGAATTTTAACTTAGAATGAGAAAATCTTGAATTTTAGTCCCTTAGAACTTTAAATAAGCCTAAAATTTCTTATAAGCCCGATGATTAAATTAGCATGAAATCAGAAAACTATACATATATCTCATACTAAATATGACAATGACTTTTTTCAGATGTATTTATCTTATATAACAAAGAACAATGTTGGAACTCTATTTAAGAAACTCATAAAGTACATCTACTAATTTCAATTAGAGTTACAGAAGTACCTCGTTTCTTAAAATTAGCTACTTGAGCAAGACATAAATCTATATTATGTGTTTGACTAAGTTTGATTCCTATAATTGAGCCAAGTGGAAATAGAATAGATTATTTTGGAAGACAAGTGGGGGTACTTCAATTAATTGGCTCGTAAGTTAGACTTGTACACCCCAACTAACCAAATTAATACAGTTGTTAGAATCATATCTTGGATTGCTCCAAAATGTCTAAATTGTCCAAATATAAATTTATTACAAGCTTCTGTTTTCCTTGTAAAGGAGAGAAAGCAAGACAACAGCTGGTAGAGAGCTGCACATCCATTCACTTGTATTCTATTACTTTCTAGCCATAAAGAACTGCTGTCAGTTTCTTTCTATAGATATGACTAACCACCGTCGCATCTACTGTTGAAACTTGCATTGCATGAAATGTGTCTGCTTCATTTGAACACTATTCACTTGTGCCTGATCAGAGCGAGAAATGCGATTTCTTTTGAAATGTCCATGGTCATGCATGGACTTCTCTCATTTTTATACATGGAAAGATGTGAAAGTTCACAAAAAAAGTCGATTTTGATAGAGTACAAGATTTTCGAGGTCTAATATTCTCCAAGATAATTCCCTAAGAAGCTTCTTTACTACCGAAAACTCCAAGCTCAAACCATGTACAATACTTTATTCTTCATTTGAGTTTGGACTCAAATTTAAATCAAATAATGACACTATTTTTCTCATTTTATCACTTGGGTGTAATAATTTTCAATATTATAAAGTAAAATTTTATCACCTACTTCTAAGTAGAGCAACTGTTAGTGTTGATGTATCTCTATAAAACATGAAAGTTTTCATTAAGATCATTCAATTAATGGAGTTTGGTTGTACTTATAACACCAAATGTATGCTCTAATATATAGGTTACTTCTGCTTGTTTAATTGTATAAAATCAAAGTGTATGTGATGTGAAAATGGTTTACATATATGACACACTTTTCCTTATCTATATTAAATGTTTATATAATGAAAAGTTAAATTTTTGAGAAAAAATGCAACTTGCTACCATCATTTATTGCTTTTGTACTGTTATGTTTTTCAACTTCATTTTCAAATAAAATTTCATACTTCTTGACATGGTAACAAAGTTCTTCGGATCTTAAAGGGCCATGTTAAGAGAAAAAAAAAAGAAAGAAAGAAAGAAAGAACACCCTCTTCCATTTAAAGAAAACTCAAAACTTTCAAACCTATATTGCTGAAATGACTTCAGCAACCTTCTCTATATCAATACTTGTATTATTTAATATAGAAAACTATTGTATTTTGTCTGTCATGATGAAAAGCTTATTTAAGAGCTTCTTGTTAGTCCCTAAATGATATCTAAAAGGAGAGAACAGTGAATTAGGTACCTAAACTTTCTAAAATTTTTTTATCCTAATCAAATTTACACTCTTAACTTAAATTTGGAATTATAAACAATTTAAAAATAAAATAAAATAATATGAATTAAAAGGAAATAAATTCACAAAATAAAAGAGATAAAGAAAGTAATTTATAGTAATTTATGTTAGCCTTATATGGTAGATAGGACGAGAATAAATTAAGTGTTTAAAAATTATTTTAAATTATACAACCTATTTTTAATTTATTTAAATGCAAAAGTTAAACAATAATTTAATTTATCAAATTAAATAATAACAATAAATTAAAAAACATAAAAAAAAACACCAAAGTAAAAGAATAAAGAAGAGAGATAAAAATGATTTATCCTAATTTAGAGGGGTCTATTTGCCCCTAGGTGTTGCCCTCAACACCATTTATTGAGATTTTTGCATTATTATAACAAGAGAATATAACGTTAGTATTACAATCCTTTTTCAAGATTCAAAGATAACCTTTCACTTTTTTTTAAGGTTAAGGAATATTTTAACATTTTTCCTTTTCTAATGTTAAGGAATAACCTCACAATACTATTCTTTTATGGTTCAAGAATAATCCTCTCTTTTTTTTCATCGTTTAAGAATAACCCTTATAACAATTCTACTCATAATCTCCCCTACAAAATATCACTTTATTGACTCACCAAAGCCTTTAGGGACTAACACAAACTTTAAGAATGAATGCACGAACAAACTCAACATATAACTTCACTAAGAGTTCATAAACACTCTCAAGAATACTCAAACACTTGTATAAATCTTCCACAATATTTTTCATATCAAATATAACACATACAACACACATATATACCAAAAATCTTAAAATTTCCATTGCCCAATACATAATGTTATAAAATTGTTTTTACCATTGTAAAATTTGACCGTTACCCAAAGTTCGTCTCTTTTTTGCTATCTTCGGTAGACCAAATGTCTAGTGTCGATCGATTGATATTTGATTGACAAATATGTTCTATTCGGTCGACTGATCTCACAATTGAGGTTGAGTTTCTGAGCCCATTCTTGATCCAAATAAAATCAAACATAACCCAGTTCACTTCTAAACCCAAACCATCATATTTTACCACATTCCAATTAGTAACAAACATAATTTACACAATTCAACATAATCAAATTCATTTAACTTATCTAATTTCCTTAACACATCAATTTCATTCACTTTATACGACTACATGTATAACCAATTCAAACAATATTTATCCAATTCATACAAGTTAAGATTTAATCATAAAAGTCATACCATCATAACCAATTTACCAAATCATTAATCATACTAATTTATTCATTCATTCAAACCTAAATCAATTCAATTATCATACATATCATGTAATACTATTTATGCATTCATCCACACACTAAGATGATTTTCACACACGTCAACATACATATCTCTTGATTATGTATCTTATATGAAAATGCTAAACATGAATGCTTAAGCATGATTGAGCCCTTCCAAACTTTGATAAATCCAAGAGAAGACTTACAACATGACTTACATATAAACCTATCAAATTATACCCTTGAACTTGATCTTCTCTCTTCAATCTCTAAGTTCGAATCCAAGGCTTTTCTTCTATCAACGTTAGTCTTCATACATCTCCAACATATTTCATGTATTCTATATACACTGCTTATTATCAAAGCTTAACATTTATGCACTTCATGTCTTCACCAAACACTTCATGTCTTGTTTTCATCAAGCCTATCTTAACAAATACAATAAACTCCACAAACACATTAGTAGAAATATTTTGTCATCATCAAAATAAAGATGGAACCAACTCTTGGTTCAACAATTTGACATACGATCCCATATTTACGTTTACTCTCCAAAACCTTGTTATAAAATTTTTTTCATCAAATCAACCACTTTACAACTTTTCTTTTTCAATGGGTTCTAGAATAACTCTTACAAAATATTCTCACAATCAACACAACCTAAAAATATACTTCAAAAACTTTTTCTTGACTCACTAAAAGTGTTTATACACACTTAGATTAATGCATCACAAAACACACACAAAACACTAGCAAATTCTTAAATAAACACTCAAAATACTTCAAATAACTTACTCTGCATTTCTCTACTCTTAAATACTTAACATACATTCCAATGCACCAATTTATAAGTAAAATTTGGCTTGCTAAATCTTTGTACCCATTAAGAATCATTAAAAATCAACACATTTTTTATTATTAAAACTAACCATTGTTGTCAACTGTTTGGAACCATTAGTTGACTAGTCTTTTTACACTGGTTGACTAGTTAGCACCAAATTTGTACATTGATTGACTACTTGAACATATGGGTCAAACAATCCTATACCAGACTACTTTTGAATGCCCTTTAATACACTTTAACATATTTAAATCATTATAAATCATTTCCCAACATTTTAGAACACTTTTTAACATACATACGTATCTAGATGCTTCTCTAAAAACATTTTTTATATATTACCAAGATCTACTAAAACTTTTCCTATATAATTCCTCTTGAATATATAACCTATATGAATAAATACTAAGTATGAATACAACATACATTATTCGAGCCCTTTAATCACAATAAGAAGACTAAGATAAGATTACATAAAAAATTACAACATATAACATATTAAAATACTATCTTGATCTTCAATTTGAGTCTTTTACCTTTGTTCTTTATAAACTCCATTTAAACCTCAATACTCTAAATTGTATCTTTTAAACCTTTACTCTCCAATCTTATCTTTTCAATACATCAAAATATAATAGAATCATTAGTAGTTTTATCATCGTCAAAATGTAGGTGGACTCACTCTTAGTTTAATAATTTTTTTCAATTTTATTGATGATAAAACTATGTAATATTAGAAAAATAAATCACATACAATGCAAACTATTTTGCTCCATAAAATAATAGCATACAATTTCTTCTCCTTTTTGAAATCATCAAAAAGTTCTAAATATATATTTAATAAGTCTTATGGCTCTAATACAACTCAAACTTTCATAATGCTACTTATAAACTTTCTCAAACTTTCTCCTCCTTTAACACAATATCAATAGCAATCATATGATCAAATATCATAATTCAAATATTCATCAACATTATTAATATTCAATACTAATTTCAACACCCAAAGCATAAAAATTCATTGGAAACTAATTACAAGATAATAATATCACAAGGCTCAAACTTATTACTCCAACATCATCTGAAATTCATTTTAAAAATAAAAAATACTCAAGGATATCAATATCATTGACATTCAAAACTCCCCCTAAACTAATCATATTTTAACATCAAGCATTTACAAATTCAACCAACAATCATTACAAATACTAAAAAATATCAAGTTGTCTAATTTTAATAACTCTCCTAAATTCATGCATTAAATTCAAATTTCCCCCAAATAAAAATACAATATCACATACCATTCTACCCTGTTGAACCAAGGGAGGTTCCAATCTTGGTTTTGATGATAACAAAACATGCTTAATCACTAATGGTTTGAGTTTAT
>JAOXYD010000135.1:11387997-11416030 GCA_028565735.1 Pinacopodium congolense
TATATTACATACGAAATTAAACATTGATAAGGAGCATAATAGATGCAACTATAGATAAATATTTGGTGTGAAAGATATCCTACCAGGATTATAACTTGATTGAGGAGATGGCCATCGAAAATTTTAAATATCATTCAAAGAAGCATCCCAAGAGACCTTTTATAGTATATATGATGGATAATATAGTCACATTAGCAACCCAAATTGAGGCCTTGAATAAAAAATTAGACAATTTGATACATGTTGTTAATAAAGATTCAAATCCAGTTTTTAGAGGGTAGATGATGTATCTCATGCATCCATAGATTTTAAAGTTGGAAGTTCATTTATTCAAGATTAAAAATAAGTTCATTTTTTAGCCAATATGAATAGACTGCAAAGGAACCCCTAATTAAATACTTAAAATCCTAGATGGAGGAAACACCCTAATTTCTCATTAAGTAATAATTAGCCTTAACAAGAATTTCAACTATAACAGTAACTGTTGTGTTGGTTAGGTGGCTTAGAATTTTGAACAATTTTTACTTGGATTTAACCAACATGAAAGGCAAGTGAACATATTAAACAAGCAATATAATGGAGTGTTTTTAAGACCCCAAGTATCAATCCCACAGGGATATTTTGTAATTACTAGGTTAATTAGATTACAATTGTATAAGAAACTCTAATTAATTGATTCAAGAGGTGATAAATGCTAAATTGAGTTAACATGGCTCAAACACTTGACAATAGCTTCTAAATTGGTTTAATTTTTTTTAAAAAAATTTCCAAAGGTAGAAATAAGCCAAGGATTCGATGATTAATGATTAAATTAAGCTTTTAACATTTTTAAGAGTTGATTTAAAATTCCTTCACAAATTCAAGACAAAATTATGGTTGTCTTTTCTCTATTAATATTAATTTAAAGTTTGAACATGCATTAAATCAAGTTAATAGGCTTTAATTTCAAAAAGGTGACTTTTGGATTTGTAGTCTTAGAAATCTAACTTGCACAAATAATCAAAGTTTGATCATTCAATGATTAATTTGTGTTATTTATTAATCTTTCTAACAACTTAGGTTGATTTCAAAGTTTTAGCTTATCTTTAATCTATTATTAAGTGCTAACTTAAAAACAGAATATTTAGACCTTCAATAAGCAAAAATCATACCCTTAATCATGCATTTAAGCTCTATTAAATTATGTATACACCAATTCTTAGCTGAAAATTGAATCAGCCACACATATTGATCAAAGCACATAAAACATATAACTTAAGCAACATACTTTAATAAATTTGAAAATAAAAGCTTAAACAATGAGTGTAGAAGTTACAAAATAACCAATAAAAGCTCCTAGAAGGTTCACAGACTTCTTAACTTGATCTAAACTCCATTATAGCTCCAAATCAACATAAACTTACAGAAAATAAAAGAACATATAAAGGTGTAAGCTAAATAATACGAACTTTGATTAATTTGAAAATCAAAGCTAATAATGTAATAATTTGAGTTAAGAACCCCCCTATGATGGTTTTCTGAACTTAGATAAGAGTTTTAACATTAACTTTAACAAGTAACAAAGAAAAAAACAACTTAAAACTCAAATTACAATTGTTTGAAGCCTAGAAACTCTAAGAATAAGGTAGAGAGGAGTTATAGAATTTCTCTCCATATTCCAGATCTAATCTCCCTCTCTTCTTTTTATTTTTTTATTTTTGCATTTTGTTTCCCTTTTTGGTAACTTCTAGAGACTCCAAGTTAGTACTTCCAAACAAGAGCCTTTAATTGGAAGCATGTATTAGTCAGAATTTCTGAGATTTGGTGGCTGATTTTCTTGTCTGCACATATAATGGTGAGTTGACGCAAAGCACAATGACGTCATTTAAGGGCAGTTTAACCGCCATTAATAGTCTATTATTGACTCATTCAATGTAAGTCTATGGACCATTAACGAAGGTCTCTCTAAACCACTGTTGATGGTCTAGAACATAGCATTTTCTTCAAATTTTTACTCTAAGCTTCATTTTTTATCAACCATCTAAAAATTAAATATTATAAAATATAAATTCAACACTTAAGCGCTGAATTAGGGGTCATAATTCAGTAAGCAGTAAGTAAAAACTCAATCAGATTGACCACTAATAGCAAATAATATATCTTTAACAATCTAATAAGTAGAGGGTACTGCCTCTAAGTTTTAAACCCAATGCACCTTTACCATCAGAGAAGTTAAACTTAAAAGAACTACTGACCAAATATATAGCTACAAACAAAATGAGAATGCAAAACCAAGATGCTTCAATACAGCCTAGAGTACTACCGTATCTTATAATATTGATTATTATACATATGATAATCTTATTATTGTATTATAATAAAAAAATGCAATTTCCTATGTCCTATAAATTAATCTAATGTATAAACTAACCAACTCCACATATTAAATATATCAAAGCAATCTAGATAAGTTGGAATAGGACACTTCAACCATCAAGCATATAAAATTCCCAATTCACCTAGGTCAGTTTTTAAATTATATATATATATATAAACATCTTAAGATCACGCATAATGAATATTTAATTAGTAAATAAACATTAAGCATAATTATGATGTCAAATAACTAAAAATGTATCAAATTAATAAAAATAGGAATGTTAGAGGAAAATAACTAAATAATGTAGAAAAGCATGGTGAATAATAGGGAAAGTATGGGTTAGATTATGGTTGATTACTCTAGAAACTCAATAGGAAATTGAAATTTCAGAGAAAGTAGGAGTGAAACATGGATCAAAATAAGGAACACGAGGGGGTTTGTGCACTTATAATGGCATTAATATGGTGGCTACATGTTACCGTAGTTTCCATTTTATAAAAAAACACTGTGGCATATAAAAAGTTAGGATAGGAGCAGAAGAGAGACACAATGGCCTGTTGTTGCTATGTTTAAAGCTCAAACATTTTGTGTTCCTATCACTACTATACACAGGCAAAAGGAGAAGGGTCATGTATTCATACATGGGTGGCATGCTTGTAACTCTTTTTAAACAACCTATCATGTAATGAATGTGTTGAAGAAGATCACATTTTATAATTTTTTTTGTTCTTTTCTACAAATGAACTTTACCTTGGACACAATGATGTGTGAATGAACATTATACCTATACATTGCCATGTAGCTTTTATGTTTGACTCTAGAACTCTCTATATCTTTTAGTATATTTACATGAGGCCAAAAATGGTATTGTGACGACGCATGTGTTAGCCTAAAAACTAGTAAAAAAACACAAAGCCATACACTCTAAACGTTTAACCGTGGAATTAACAAAAATTTAACAAAATAAGAACAAGAAAACTAAGAAAATAAACAACTAATTCTCTAAATAATTAAAAATACTAAAATTTAAAAACATTACAGGTAAAAGTGTTAGGTTGCCTCATAAAAAGCACTTACTTTAGGTTATAATCTCTACCCTTATTTGCTCACTAAGAATTTGTGGGAGGATTAGAAACAACATATGCAACTCTTTTCTTTATCAGATTGCCAAATACGTAAGGCTTCAATTGTCTCATTCACCTTAAAGGCCCCAATCTTATTGTTCTATAATTTTATAACTTTATAGGGAAAGTCTTGATGCACTTGGTATAGTCTAAACCACCTCTATTTCAACTTACCTTGAAAATGTTTCAATTAAGAGTTCAAGAGAAGTACCCAGCCACCTTCTCATAATTCCTTAAAGACAATCCTATTGTCGATCCAACGCTTGGTCATTTCCCTATATCTCAACATTTTTATAAGCCTCTCATCCTAGCTTATTAAGTTCATATAGTTGGAGTAATTGATGTTCACCAGTAACCTTTAAATTAAAATTGAGTTTGTTCATTACTTAGTAAGCTTTATCCTCTCATTCTATAGGAAGGTGACAATATTTTTCATAACTCCACTTGAATGGTGTCGTATAGATATGAGGTTTATAAGTAGTTAAACCTAAAGTGCATCATCTAATTTCCATGCCCAGTTGCTTCTACATCTCTTTATTTCCTAATTAAAGACTTCTACTTATCCCTTAGTTTGGAGCTACTAAGTAAAGGCAATATTGTATATCACCCCATACTTTTTCGAGAGGGATTTAAATTACTATTCCCTTAAATATTTATCCCCATCACTTATAACCACTCTAGGGACACCTAAACTTAAAAAGATCATTTAAAAAAAACACGAGGTTACCACGTTGGCTTCATTGGATGGACATGTCATGACCTCTATCTATTTGGATACATAACCAAGGCCGAAAAAATATATTTGTTCCCATAAGATAATGGGAAAGTGCCCATGAAGTTAATTCCTAAAATTTCAAATATCTCTACTTCCAAGATATTATTGAGAGGTATCTCATTTTGTATTGAAATATTTCCAATTTTTTTATACTAGTCACATGTAGATATATATTTATGAACATCCTTAAGAAGGTTAGGCTAATAAAACCTCCTTAGATAACTTTAGCTATTTGTTTTAGAAGAACTGGCATGACTATCATAAAATGAGGAACAACAACTAGAAATTATACTATACATTTCTTCTTCAAGTACAAATCTTCAAAAAATTTTGTTAACACATCACTTGAATGAAAGAGGTTCTTCCCAATAGATGTACTTAGAATATGTCAATCTTGCAACAAAAATCTCTAAGATAAGTGTATTTCATAATATTATGTGAAAATAAATTCCACCTTCCCATCACCAAAACTTAAGGAAGGCTTTTAATTTTTTTTCATCAATGATAGATCTAACTATGGCTAAAAAGGGAATTTTAAGGATGATAGGGATTTGAGTGTCTTCCTATGTCTCTAAGATAATAAAATCAGCAAGAGTGAAAAATTTACCGACCTTAATGGGCACAACCTCCAATATACCTATCAAGTACTTGATAAAACAGTTAGCCAATTAAAAGGTGATAATAGTGGGCTTTAAGCCATCTAGAATTTCTTATACATAGATAAAGGAATAAGACTCACACTCACCCAAGTCACATGAAGCATGTTCGAAACTCATTTCACCAATAATATAAGGGATAGAAAAGCTACCAAAATCCTTGAGCTTAAGAGGTAACTTGTTTTGGATTATGAGACTACACTCATCTATTAAGGCCACAGTTTTATAATCTTTAAGTTTCCTTTTATTAAATAGTATCTCTTTTAAAAATTTTACATAAAATGGAATTTCTTTCAAAGCATTTGTAAATATGATATTAATATATAATTTTTGAAGAAAATCAAAAAAAAATTTCCAAATTACTTATCTAGTTTTTCCTTAAACAATCTTTAAGGGAAGGGCATAGGTAGCTTGCAAGGTGTAAAAGGAAGATACGTGAGTTCCTTACTCTCTTCTCCTTTTCCTTTACTAGTTTGCTCTCTCCAACTTGGGTTCTCCACCTTACCTTGCTTCCTAACCTTACCTTCTGCCACTTTGAAGTTGTCTATTAGCTTACTGCTCCTCAAGGTTACAGCCTCACAATACTCTTTAGGATTATAAAGATTTCCAATTAATTGATCAAGTGGTCTAGCAAAGATACTAGCATACTGAGCAAGTCAGGTTTCGAACATTTTATTATGGGTGGTAACTAAATCCATCCTAATGTTGTCCTTCCTTATATACTCTCTAAATTCTTCATTTTGTTTTACCTATTAGTAAGGAAATTCTATAGAAGGGATGCCAAATTAGATTTTCAAAAAGGAGGGTTATAAGGTCTAGGTTGGAAACTAGGTGGTTGTCTATTATTTCAAGGTGGTTGGTTGAGCCTATTTCTATAAGAGAGACTTAGGTGATTTCTCCAACTAGGGTTATAGGTATGGGAAAATGGATTATCTTTTTTGTTAGGATTATTGATTAAGTTAATTTGTTTACTAATGCATTGGTATGGTAAAATGTATTTGTTTACTAATTAGTAGTATACAATCAAATGATTTAAGGATCCAGAGATATCACAAACCATATTAGATTCACCAATAGAATTAAAATTTATCTGATCATATTTTTAAGATAGAGCATCCACCTTAATAGTTAAAAGATTTAAATTTTCAAGTTCATACTTAATTGGGACTCTTTTAGGAGTAGGTCTCTCACTTGATCATTGATAATGGTTTTGAGCCATATCTTTAATATATAAGTGCATTTCATCCACTATCTTGTTCATTATGTAACTATTAGCAGTAGCATCAATCAAGATCTTGTTGTTATAAGTCATTCCATTATACAAGATCTAAACTATTCACCACTTCTCTAATCTATGATATGGATAGGACCTCAATAACTCTTTGTATCTCTCCTAAGCTTCATACTAAGATTCTCATTCCCTCTAAAACAAGGTGGTAATTTGGTTATTGATTTGTACGATCTTACCTAAAGCGAAGTAATTGGAAAGGCCTACATGGAAAAATTAAACCATGTAGTGATGGACCTTATTGATAAAATCTATAACCATACTTTACATTGGTAGAAATGAAATTAAGCTTTAATTTCTCATAGTACTTCAAAAACATTGATAGATGTAGGTCGGGGCCTTTAACTGGTGAATCACCAAATGATATTTGTTTAACCATGGACAGCAAAGAAAGCTTTAAATTGAAGTTAGCAACTTCGACATTAGGCCTCGCGATTCTTGAGCTAATGTCTTGGGTAGTTGTTATGATGAAATCCTTTAATGACCTCATGTTTTTTGTAGCCATCTTTGCTTCCTCTATTTCTAGCTCTTTTCTTTGAAGTCTTCTTATATGTAACATTCTCTTAATTTGTATATCTAGTTAAATGAGATTTTCAAAATTATCAAAATTATGCATACAAGATCTAGTCTTACAAAATGGATGTAATAAAAATTTAGTAAATAAATAAAAAAATTAAAAAAGGTGTAGTCTAGTCTATTTACCAGTTTTCAAATATTGTCGTTAATCTCCATCAACATCATAAAAATTTTGATATGTTTTAATTATAACCATAATGCACGACTAGTTGTAACTGGCACCAGCGAGTACGATCCAATCGCATATCGACTATTTGATAATTACCCACTCTTCACATGTAACAAGCTACATTAATGATTATGAATTATAGAAAGAGCAAACAGAATAAATATTAGAAACTAAATACTAATCTGAGACAATGATCAAGAATAAATTAATATATAAAGTAACTAGATTTAGGTGAGAATTCCCTTAGGAATTTACTACATTTAAATTTAATTTACCTTAATGAATTCTTCTAGTGTCTGGACTAGTAAGAATCCGAACATAGATTATACTCTTTCAAAACATACAACCCCTATCCATAGGTTATCTTTCAAGTGCAATCAACCTAAGAATTCTTTTATTCACTTCGCAAACTCTTTTGATGGGTTTTACCCTAACATAGGAGGATCTTGTGGCTTTTCTCTTTATTAACCCATGCTTATCCCTTTGTAACCATGATGTTATCTAAATACACATCTTATCTTACAAATCTTGATGCATGAATCAAATGTTAAATCTTTAACTTTTGTGCCTTCAATTTAAGCAATATAAAAACATGGAAAGATCACAAGAAAAATAAAAATTCATTGAACTAAAGATAAATCAAAATTTAATACATCTTAGGTTTCTTTTATGTAAATCTAAAGCCTGAAGTAGTTTATAATTAAACAAGGAAATTCAACACAAATTGTTAATAAAAAAAGATAAAGAAATCATTATTCTTAAATCTTGATTCTTTAAAGAATTCTTTTTGAAGTCTGACTCTATTTTCACTAAGTGATGTAGTATCAATCAAAATTTTTATTAAAAAAAGGTTTCAAAATAACCACCTGAAGTCCATTGATTAAAAGTTTCTATACTTTTTGATTACTTTACCACCTCTTTGAAAAATGGTCATCTTTTTTTTCTTCCTTTCCTCTTTTAAAGTTAAGAAACCTAAGGATTTAAAAGCATTACATTGCACAAACACAACACCATGTTCCAGGATATTTTACACTTTATGCTTTTCTAGAAAATTTATTTCCAACGTAGGATCTACACGAGAGGGTGTTTAGTGTCATGTTCTGTATATGGGGTCAATACAATAACTTGTTGGCTGTATAAGTAAGATAGAAACTAGATTGTTAAAACATGGCACTAACATGGTGTCATTTATATATTGTGTTCCAGCACACAATAGCAACACACCAATATATTGTAACTTTAGTCCTAGTTTCTTCTAATGATCTTTTAGGATTACTCCAAATTGATCTAGTTCTCGTGAAATTTGTTGTTTTTCTTTAATAGGCATAATTAAGTCCTAAAATGACAATACTTCTCAATTTAAGCATCAAATCCTTCAAAATTCGTCTAAAATGCAAGTAATATACTATGAAAATATGACTAAAAATAGTGTGTACTTACCATACATCATTTTCCATATCCATTATTACTTGATCTTTCTCGGTTATGTTGAATAGATCTAACATAAATCTTATTGTGAAGGATACAACTTATATGTATCCTTATCTAATTCCTTCATACTATTAGAAAATCATTGTTCAGCCAATTTTTTTAGGTCCTTTTTAAACTTAACAAGTCTTTTAGTACATTCAAATTGTTTAAATCCCTCTACCTCCCAAGATATGCCTTTAGCAGGTGTTGTGTTTTACCCTAGTAATTTGGTAAGGTGATTAAAGAATCTAAATGGGGCACATCTACCTAAGGTCAATGTTGAGCAAAGAAAGCTTTGTTACTCTAAAATCCCTCCAATCATAAGTCATTATCCAATGCTCTATCTAACTTCCTTCTTAGAAAACGTAGCCCATTTTTCTTATTCCACTAAGTAAAACGATTCTCTTCATATCACAAGTTTGTTAATCCCAAATTAATGATACAAATTTAAATTCCTTATAATAGGTTCTCACATTATTACAGCTATTAGTATTCAAATTTTATATTGTGCAATTGAAGTCATTAATATGGATCCAAAGGTCATTTCTATTCCTACCAATGTTAATGAGCTTTTCCTATAGCATTTTCCTTAAGAATTTAATGTTTGCAGCATAAATAATGGATACAAAGACTTTAGAATGGAGAGATTAAAAATCTACTTCCAAATGAAGTAACTAATCTAACATGCCTAGAACGTTAACATATAAAATTTTAGGGTTATATTAGATAATGAACCTATCATTAAAGTTATGAGAGTGATTAGACAGAGTTCTGTATTCTTTTCTTATGAAATAAAGGTGTTTGGTGTAATCACTTGCTTTTCAAAAGACTAATAAGGCATGGTATTATTAATTTGTAGATATTTTTATGACCTCCTGCTTATTGGAACTATTAAGTCCCCTTAGATTCCATATCAAAAGGTCATTATGGAAAGGAGAAGGGGCTGACCTTGGTCTTCCTTCCTGAAGTTCTTCTCAAAGGGAATCTAAATTCCTTATCATAAAAGGCTGGACTTTGAGTAAATTATTCACCTCTTGGAGATCTAATTTGCAAATTTTCTTGGCCATCCTATGGGATTTGATCTCTGCTTCCATTTGGTATTATCTAGATGAAACATTCATATTGTTTCCTACCAAATTCATGTCTGAAGATATTCTTTTGTGCATGCTCTCTATTAAGGTAGACTCTTCTCCATGAGCAAAATCCACTAGAAGGTTTAAAGATTTTGCAATATCATGATTATCAGGGAGAGTTTCACCTTATTAAATATAAAGGGCTATCCCCATACGCTCATAATAGTCCTCTTTGATAAAATTTGTCCTTGTGGCTCTCTAATTCTACCCTATTATTGAAATGATAGTTTCCACTAGTATGAAACTAATCAATTGACCTTCACGATCACTTTATTTTCATCCAGTCTCATCATGGGGATTGGATCTAATCACTCTTAATTAATATCTATCTCTATGCATAACCTTGTATAACCTATCCTTTTCATGAAAAACAACTATCTCATCAATGCATAATGACTTCCCAATGAAGCTTCCAAATGACTAAGTCCTAAGGTAGAGAAATACTCTAGAGGGATGTTATGAATTTCCATCCATATGGGAATATGTTCAATTTCATTTTAAAACTTTATTTCCAAAGTTATAGAAAGAGAAGATTGTTAAATGTGAGTTAAGGGCATACCTCAATTATCTTATTTGTTAAACTAAGGGAGGTCTCACCATAGTTTTGATGAAGAAAAAGATAATATTTCTACTAATTATTTATTGTATTTGATGTTTTAGAAAGATAAACTTGAAGGCAAAAGATTTTAGAGATACAATTTAGAGATTTATAGATTACATGGAGCTTATGAAGAATAAAAGCAAGTATTTAAGCTCATGATCAACATGGTGTGTTAATAAGTTATATATTGTACTTATAATCTTCTCTTAGCCATTATAACGTGTTTAGTAAGCTCAAGTAATGCACATTGCATGCATATTTAGCGTTTATGCATATAAGTCATAATTAAAAGGAATTGTGTAAGAAACGATTTTAAATAATCCTCTTGATACAAATAAATTTTCTTAAGGAACAATTTCGATGTGCATATTATGTTAAATAAGTGTTTGAAAATGTTAGGATGGGTTTTAGAGTGATTGGAATGTGTTACAGTATGTTAAATAATATTAAAAACTAGTTTGATATGATACTAGTCTTGGTCAACCACTATGTTATTTTTGGACGGATTGGTTGACCAGTGTGTGTTGAGTGGTCGACTAGTAATGTAGAAATTTTAATTTCAAAGGCTAGTTCGAATTGAAATTTTTGGGTTAAATAATTTTTAATGAGTTTCAACAGTTATAACCAACTAGTAGGCTGATGTTCACTTATAAATATATGTCTAGTGTGCTATGCAATCAAGGGATATGGAATTGATTTGTAGTGTTTTAAGAAATGCTTGGATGGTTTTTAAGTTATCTTTGGTAATGTGTTTGAAATTTTTTAATGCACATACCATTTGGTATGCTTGAACCCTATAAAAACTTCACATTGGTCAAGTTAAGAGCATTTGAAGTAGTAAAGTTATGGGAGAAATTTTATAAGGGTTACTCTTGTGTCCCTAGAAAAAAGAGAATGATTATATTTGTAGTAATTACTCTTTTATCCATGGAAAAAGCGAGAGATTTTATAGGTGTTGATCTTTACCCAGCAAAGAAGATTTTGATAGTGAAATTCTATTAAGATGTTAAGGAGTAGAGGTAAGTATAGGTTGTGTATATAACCATTATAAATTCAATTTTCCATCTATCTTCCCTTTCCTTTTTAGTTTTCAAATTTATTTGTTTTTCAATTCATCTTATTATATTATTTTATAATTCTGCATTTTATTAAAAAGATAATCTTTAATTATATTCAAAGAGACTCAAAGAAATTTTTAGTCATGTAATTCACTCCCCTCTTATACACCACACAGGAACCAACAATTGGTAATAAAGTAAGGCCTCATAGGTTTATTTTTATCAAAATAGTGACTAGATCATTATGGCACAAACAGAAACACCCTTTTATTTGTTGGTTAAAAATTACATAATTTGGAAAATTAGGATAAAGCATTATCCTTTGTCTATAAGTGTTAAATTTCATGAAGTTGTAAATAATGGTATATATGTCCTTACAAAAATTGTAGAAAAATAAAAAATAGCTAAATCAAATGAGGAATGGTACATTCTTGATAAAAAAAATTTAGTGTCTTTAGATAGCAAGGTTACACATATATTGTTTTATGTATTACGTAAAAGTAAATTCAATAAAGTATGCATATGTGAAATGACACAAGAGATATGGCACACACTTGAAAATACATATGAAGGTACCAGTCAAGTTAGAGATAGTAAAGTGAGCATACTTTCTTATCAATTTGAATTCTTTTATATTGAGCAAAATGAATCAATTTAAAATATGTATTATAGATCCATTCACATTGTAAATTCTCTTAAATTTAAAATCGAAGATTTCGTGAGAAAGATTTTTCGATCTCCCAAAATCAAGGTATGCAAATTGATAGCCATAAAGTAAGGCAATGATTTAACCATATTGCCATTAAAAAAATTAGGAGGGCCACTTCTTACTTATAAGATAAGGATAAATGAGTTGTATGAAGAGGAGGTGGCTCTAACAAGAAGAGGTGTGTTATTCCAAGCCATAAAAGATGAGGAAATTAATGATAAGGACATATGTTTCACGGAAAATGATGAGGTACCATCATGCTTTACTTCTTATAATGAAAATGATTTTCATGTTAACTTTATCTATGATAAACTAATTGAATATTTAGAAGTTTTAACTAAAAAAACAAGATGTTGCTTATTAAACATAAGGAAACATTAAAATTATTAAATGCATTCAAATTAGCAAATGAAAAGCTAAAACATGCCCCATAATTAAAAAATGTAAAAAGGACAATAAGAAAGAATTGATAAATCATAATGAATCTTAAAAAGAGAAGTAGAAAGGCTTAAGGAATCATTATCCAAATTCATGAAGGGAAATGAAAAAGTGAAATCTATGTTAGGTGCATTAAATTTTTCAAAAGATAGATATGGTTTCAAGGCACACCTAATAAAACGCATCATTTAGTAATAAGACAACTTTTATCCAAGGTAAGAATTTAGATGATAAATATGTGCATAAACCACTAGAATAAAATACACCTACATCTAGGACACAACCTAACAAAAGATTTCATAAATCAAGGTATGATCCTAATACTAAACTTAGAAGAATATCTTAAATTAAATATAGCAACTATATTATGACACAACCTGACTCACTTAAGCTAAATTACCACATAAGGAGCTATAATAATATAATACCTAAAATATATGTGGTTACTCTTATAAGACACATAAATTCGTTTTTTTTTTCATTTTTAGGGATACTATATACATGTTGAAAAGTTTTATTATGACAAACTATGAAGATATAAGGATATGCCCAGAGGTTAGAGAAAAATCAACAAACCATTAAGAACCCAATTTAGTGTGGGTACCTAAAATACATTGATTATTTTTTTTATAGGTTAATAGATTTCAAGGGTGTCTCCAACGTAAAAAGGATAATCACTAAGAAAAATTCTTGAACTTAGTATGAGATAAAATGAAATGAAATGACAATTAGTGATACAAAAAATAGGTACATATTTGTCTTAACTATGCTATTTTAAATGCTTTAGATATACGAAGAAAAATTGAGTGATAATGTTTTACATGATGATTTGAATGATCAAATTGAGTGCCGTTTAATTATTTAAATGATTTGAATGTTTTTTAATCATAAATGTTGGAGTCTAATTTGATTTAAGGCATAAATAGAAAAAAATTAAAAATTGTGTAAAATTGTGTGTAAATATTCTTTTTAAGACAGGCTTAGAACATTTAAATGCCTTGAAGAAGGGAGTACTTAAAAGAATTGTTTATTTTAGACACCATACGATCTTTTATATTTAGATGTTTGATAGTAGATATCATTTATATCTCTGTTTGTGTTTAGGATATTGGATACATTTTAAAGCTTTTGCTTCTCCTTATTAAATTCTCTAATTTAAGATGGTATCTTATTTGATTGATAAATTTTAATGATTCATTTTAGATGCCACATACCCTTTTTAATATTGACAAAAACTAGAAGACAATAATGTGATGTTATTGCTTTTATATAGGAAGAGCTTTGATTTTTATTTTTTTTATGATTTTTTGTTATTTTTAACTTTATAAAAGTTGGAAGAATTTTTAAAGCCATTAGATTAAAGGGGAGCTTTGATAATCTTGATGGGTTTTTTATAAGTTTATCTTCTTCTTTTTTTTTTTTTGCCATACAAAAAGGTAGAAAAGCTTGATAATGTATTAACTCTTATACTATTGTTTTATAATACACAAATTTAGGGAGAATATTATGTAATATTATGTGATACTAATTGTACTTATTTAAGGGAAGCATGAGTTATGCATAAATTTTGGGAGAGTTTTAAACTTTTAGTGAATTTAAAGGAAGTTTTAAAATTTTGATAATATTGATGTCTTTTAAGCTTTGATGGGTTTTGAATATGTGACAATATTGTGTTTTACATATGGATGTTCTTGTCTTGTTGTTTTGGTTATTATATATATATATATATAAAGATAAGGGGAGAGAGGTCATTTGGAGGATTAAAAACCTTACGTGTTGTCATTCTAATCATAAGAGCTTTCCTTAAGAGGAAAAAAAACATAGGTTAGAGGCTTTCAAACAAGATCATCATCCACCATCATCAAGAACATCACACTTGTAGAAATTCTAGCTCAGAGGGGGTGAGAAGAGAAGAGTGGCACTTCTATTAGTTTTTATTTCTTCTTCTGTTTTACTATCTTTTGATTGGATATTATGTTAGTTCAAGAATTTTTTAACATTATAAGTGGCTAAACAATATTATAGGAATTGTTTTTTGAGATATTTTGTTGAACTCATCTTGTTGATTTAATGAATGGATGTTTATGATAATTAATGAACTTAAACCTCGCAATAGATTAAGATATTAAGTAAAGTAAATTTGTGTTCGGTTGTGCAATGAGAATTGCTACCTAATAGACAATTATCAGGTTAATTAATTGATTAGAGAGAGATATTGATTAATTAATTGATTGCCTATAAGATTAATTCATAACTATTTGAATGATTAGGACAGGTTTTGTTGATTGAGAGATTGTAAGACTAATCCTACTTAATTTGCTTAGGGAATCTTAGTTACACCTTGAGAGAGTGTAACTAAAAAATGGGGATATCTTGGGCCAAACATAATTAAATCAATAAGATAATATGGAAACAAAATAAGGATAAAAGTGATTTCTAATCTTTAATCTTGAATCCAAAAGTTTCTGCACATTAATCTTTTAATTTCTCATTATTAAGTTATCTTATTGTAGTTTATTTTTCAGTATTTATTGTTTGAAATTGTTCCTTAGACAAATTTTAACTTAAATCGAGTGGTTACTAAACCTAATCCTTGTAGGATGATATCCATTTCACTATAAGTTTATGACCTGTGCACTTAAGGTATTAACGTAAAATAAGTTAGTGTTTGAATTAGCGAATCAATAAGTTTTTGACATTATTTTTTAGGATTAGTAGTTTAGCATCTTTTTTTATTTGAGTGATTTTTATTTAGGATTTTTTATACTTTTCCTTGTGTATTTTTAGGGACATAAACATAAGGAGTATACAAAGGTCTAATGAGCTTAATGAAGAAGAGTTTTTTTTTATATCACTAGGAAAGAAAGAGAGTTAAAGAGAGCAAAGCATGAAGAGACCATTCAAAACATTACGGTGAAAGAAAGTGAGTAAGGAGGAGATTAAAAGAAATTTATGGATTTCATAAGCCCCGACTTTAATGCCAACTATCAAGGAATCACAAGGCCTCCTACATAACCAAATAACTTTGAAATCAAGCCAACTCTACTCAACATACTTTAATCAAGTTTGCAATTTTATGGCTTGACAAATGAAGACCATAATGCCCATTTTGACAACTTTTTGGAGATATGTGACACATTCCAATATAATGGATTGTTGAAAGATGCAGTCAAAATACGGTTGATTCCATTCACCTTGAAGGATAAGGATAATGCATGGTTGAATTCTCTTAACTTAAAGAATGTAACTACATAAGAGCAACTTGCACAAACATTTTTCACCATTGACCAAGACAATAAGAATCATCAAGGAGATTATAAATTTCCAAAAAAGTGATAGGGGGTCATTGTTTGAGGCTTAAGAGAGATTCATAGAGTTATAAAGGAGCTATCCGTATTATAATCTACCATATGAATTCTTATTACAAACATTGTACAATGGGGTGAACCAAAGTACAAGAGGCAACATCGATTCAACAGCTAGAGGATCATTGATGAGAAAAACTATTAATGTAACCCATGATCTCTTAGAAGAAATGAAGAACAACAGTTGCCTATGGTTGAATGAAAGGAGCAAGAAAAGTATTAAGAATCAAAGAGCGTTATTCTCATTGATTCAATAACAACCCTTTAAGTTATACAAGCACAAATTTTTTCCTTAGTCAAGCAACTAGGCAACTTACAAGGTAAGTCTTCTTCTTTAATTAAAGCTATACAAATTAGATGTGAACTATGTAAGCAGGATATGCTTGGTATAGCTGATTGCTTCATGATGGATGCTAGTAGAGAAGAATAAGTCAACTATATGAGGCAATAACAAAGAGGTAATAATTCTTTCTCCAACACTTATAATTCGTGGTGGAAAAACCACTTCAATTTCTCTTAGACTAACAATGCAGAAAATAATGTGAGGTTGTAAGGTCCAACCAATTTCCAACAAGAGAGATTTTGATCTTTAGAAAACAAGATGGACAAATTGATGGATGTCTTGGGTTCTAAGTTTGTAAGTCAAGAAGAAGGCCAAAGGAGAAAAAAGATGGATAAAAGAGGATGGAGGCGAAATTTGATCAAATAGTGCAGAATCACCGATCATCCATCCATAACTTGGAAGTCAAAGTAGGGTAAATTACCAATGTCTTTTAATCTAGAATTGTGAGGAGTCTTCCAAGAAACATAGAGGCCATTCTAAGAGAACAATTCAAGGCCCTCACACAGGAGTGATAAGCAATTTGAAGATCCCAACGATACCAATGGTAAGAATGCCAAAATATAAAGACAAGAGAAAGAGAAGGGTAAGCAATACATTCCTTTACCACCATACAAGCCTAAGATCCATATTCATAAGGAATCAAGCAACATCAAATGGATGTCCAATTCTCTAAGTTCTTGGAGAAGTTTAAAAAGCTTTAAATAAATTTGTCTTTGGTGGAAGCACTAAAGATTATGTCCAAGTATGCTAGGTTTCTAAAGGATATCTTAACTCACAAGTGCACTTGTAAAAACAACCAAATGGTAGTTGTTATTGTCAGTCTTACACGAATAAGCTTAAAATAATCTATCTTTTGACTTACCAGTTACAATTAATTTACGACCAATTTTTCGACAAGTGCACCAGTCATAACAAGTAATAGAGGGCAGCATATTTAAGACTCCAAATGTCAATCCTAGAAGGAAGTATATATGATCTAAGTACTAGTTAATCATATTACAATTATCTAGAGCATAGCGAATTACTAATTAATTAATTAAAAGATTAAAAACCTAAATTCGAAAACTTAGAAAGCTTATAATCAATTGTAAAAGATTTCAAGGTTGCTTTCCCTAATTCAAATTATTCAGTTAAGGCTTAGGTGGTTGGTGATTTAATTTATCGATTAGTGATGCCTAATCTAAGGTATCTTCATAAAATCAAGATAGCACTATATTTAAGTCACTACCTTATCTCTATTAGTCCTATCATGAAGTTTGGTCATGAATTAGACTTAGGTAATAGGCCTAAAGATCAATAAGTATTGTTATAAAATTCCCTATTTCAAGAGTAGCATCCACATGATTAATCAAAGTTTGGTCATGCACTAATTTAAACCATGTTGTTTATTTATTTATCTAATAACCTAGGTAGATTTCTTGGATCCTAGATTATTTATGACTTTATCCTAAGTGATGAGTTTAAGACGACCATTAAACGTTCAATAAACAAAGATTAGCTCACTAATCATGCATTAAGGCTTCAATTAATGCATTTAACAACCTAACCTCAACTAAAATTCCGATTAAGCACCCATATTAATCAAAGAATACAAGATTAAACATAAAACATTCATAACTTTTATTAGTTCACAAATAAAAAAATAATACACATGATCAAGAGTTAGAATTCACCAAAGAAAATTCTAAGTTGATAAACTAGCTCTAATACAAGTGTATTAGTTGCTGGAACCTTGAAATAAACCTCCAAACTCAAATTACAATAGATTGAACCAAAAACAACTAAAACCTAGCTTAACCTAAGCTTTATCTAAAAAATAATGAAAGAAACAAGTTTTTTTGTCTAAAACTACTTATTCCCTACCTCTGTAGACTCTCCTACACTTATAGGGGGAAATTGAAGCCAAGTGGAGCAGACAGGCAAGCACAAAAATTGAAGAACAAGTTGAAAAACACATACGTTAACATTATTTATTGGGTGAACTCGAAGCTATACGACGCTATATAAGTCTAAAAGACTATCGTAAAGGTCTTGTACTGAGGGTTAAATGCAGGTTGCTGGGACCTAAATAGTGGTCTCATGCACCTACTATTTAATTCCTTAAATATGATCTTTTCTTGATTTTTTTTTTCACAATTCTTCAATTATTCACATCAACCTACAAATTAAAAATTTCTAAACATAATTTAAGTATTTAAGAACTAAAATAAGGGTAAATATACATAAAATAACATCCAAAAATACTATGAATTTTCCCCCTAACAACTCTCCCATACTTAGGTGTTTTCTCGTCCTCAAGTAAACCAATCCATTTTCATTTTCGACAAAGGATATAATTATAGGAAACGAATCAAAAATTTCTAACACGTTCATTCAAAGCTTTTCCTAAATCAGTCAATTATCAAAAAAATCATTAAGATTTTATAATGATTAATTGAGCATGTCAATTAACAAGTGAATTTAGTTAATTTATACTTCTTCAAAATTTAACCTGAATAATATAAATCATTTCTTTAGATAAAATAAATATTCACAAAGTAAAATGAACAATCATTTAAACAAATTCACATTCTTTGTTTATTGATAAAATAAAAACAAAAGAGTGAGTTTAGAAGCTTAGTTAAGATATTATTTAGTGTTTTTTGTGTGAAAGTGAATACATTGTCATGAACACTCCCAGTTACTTAATTAAATCACATTACATCAACTGGCTACTAGCGCCACTTAATAACTTTAACCAATAGGTTAAAAGTCAGCTAAGTGAAATTATTTACTCACTTATCAACCTTTTTTAACTCATTTTTCTTTGTTTTTTTATTTTAACTGAGACAAGATGATGAAGGCATTTCAAAGACGTCACAAGTTACTTAAGAATCTAAATTTTATATAAAGAAAATCATCATAATCATCAGGCATCCATTTTCTTAAAATATGAAGAATTCAAATTTATTTGTTAATTAAAATAATTAATTAATTAATAATAAAAACATCTTAAAACATAAAATTAGTTGAAATCAAAAAGAAAAATTTTCAATGAAAAGTGAAACTTTTGAAAAATTTCCATAAATTACATACTATAAAGAAAAAGATAACAAAATGATATTCTGTATGACAATAAATACTCAAGTGTGATCAATATATCCCTCCTCCATACTTAAATTGAACATTGTTCTCAATGATTATAAATTCATCAAATAAGCATAATATGTTAGAGAAATGATAAGAATACAACTGAATTAATGATGTCATCATGGTAGCACTCCAGTGATGTGAATTGCAGCTATATGAAAATTTACAATAAAATATCAAAGCTCCAGAAATAGAAAACAACACCAAAATAAAAATAAACACACCAAAAGCATGCTAAGTGCACACCATTTTATTCAAAACACACTTTCCTACTTCTACGGTTGGGTTACCTCCAAACAAGAACTTCTTTAAGGTCATTTAATTAGACCCTAGGGTTTAAGGATCTTTAATCTCAACCTAGGTCCATCACCTAGCTTTTCATCCTCATCTTTTAAGTAATGAAAAATCTTCAAAAGGGTTGCTACACTGCTCAATAGGGTCTTAAATTCATAATTTCTACTATGAACAAGGAACTTTGTTAAAATTTCTAGGCAAACAACTCTTGGTCATGGATCAAAAGTTGAAATACTTGTGAAGTCAAAGCACTCAAATCTTACCTTGGATCCAATAACCATCTCATTTTCACCAACTGGACTTTGATGCTCATCCTCAGTATTTCACAATTTTTTTCAACTAAAGTTAGTGTAGCCTCACCACTAACACTTTATAGTTCACTTGACTCTACATAATCAATTCCCTTAATTGACTTTAAAATTTACTTCATGGTTCTTAGATCATGCTCAGGTTGAGAAGAAGTATCTAAATGTGAAGTGAATGCAGCCATGTTAAACAAAAAATAATCAAGATGATCTATCCAACTGAAGGTGTAATTATCTAAGCTCTCAGAATACTGTCGATTAGAAAAAGATGAAGGCTAGTTAAAACATGATTGATTTAGCCAAGAATAGTAAGGGTAATAATTAGACTTAAGGGTATAGATATAATTAAATTGATTAAAAAGGTTTGTCCAACTATCGGCCCAATCGTTAACTTCATACTCAATCCATTACAAATCTTGCCAATGGTCTTGTTGCCACAACATCTTCTTGATGGTTAAAAAAAGTCACCAAAAGACAACTCTTCCATAGAAACAAAAACTAAGACAAAACAAAGAAAAAAGAAAATTCTAACATAAACATTAAACAAACATAAAAAAAGGAAATTAACACGTGTAACTAAAAAATCTCTAGAGTAATTGAAACTATTATGGGTCAAATTAATTGCATTTTGATTGATAATTTGTTGAATTATGACCCCTAATTCAATTATTAATTATTCAATTTATATATTATTTTGTTTAATTTGTAGGATAAAGCTTAAAGATAGAGATTGGAGCAAAAATTGGAAGAAAAAGTCTTATTCTAGACCATCAACGGCACCCTGACAAGGTCATGTTGATAAATGAGGAGGGGGTCATTGATGATTTTAGCATTTGTTCATTAACGACGATCGATAGCTTGCCGTTGTAATTCTGCAATCCCCGTCGTTGATAGAGTCAATCAATAATATCAGCTTCAAATCTCCAAAATTGCGGCTTAGGCATGCTCTCCATTAATTCTCTTATCTCCTAGCACATGTGGGAGCCTATTGAAGCTATAAAAACAAACAATCAACATAGATTTATGAATCAATCAAAGAGAATACATATCTAGAAAAAAGAGAGGGGCACTATTCCATCTCTCTTCTTTGTTCTTAGTAGCATATAGGCTTCAAATACTTTGTATTCGTATTATATGTTGTTTCCTAAGTTCTTAGACATTTGATCTTGTTTTTAAGACTCATATCTAAGTCTTGGAATCATACAAGGAGGTTTCTAAACCCATATTATCATTTTTTTTACTCAATTGTTTTGGATTATTCAAAGTTCTTATGCTTATGCTCATATCTATGAATGTCCTTTGATTTTTTTTTGCAAGATCTCAATGAAATAGAGCTTTGTTGGAGTCTAGAATCAAGTTGGAAGTTTAAGACACATCCCAAAGTCTTTCTTGGATATTTTTGTATCCTCTAAACTTTATTTTATAGCTCATAATTTTGGATCTATCAAGGCATGTTGCTTAAAGTGTATCTTGTATGTTTTGATCAAAATGTGTGGCTAAATTGTTTCTATTACTAAGGATCAATGTTTTTATGATTTAAGAGAGTTAAAAGACATGCTATAAGGTCTGATTTTTGCTTATTGTAGGTTTAAAAGATCTGATTTTGGGCTAATCACCTAGGATTAGAGTTTAAGACAAGTTAAGTTTGAGAAATCATCTTAATTTGTTAGAAAAATCAATAAGAAACACAAATTATTCTTTTAATGACCAAACCTGGATTTTTTTGTGAGAGTTAGACATCTAAGATTAAGATTCCAAAACTTACCTTCTTAAAACTTAAACCCATTTACTTGATTTGAACCATAATTAAACTTTAAACAAGATTTAATGGAGAAAAACCAAAGTCATAACCATAGCTTTATTTTGATTTTGTGAAAGAACTCTAACCAACCCATAATATTGGGAAAATTAGTGTCAATTACTTTAGGATATGTAAAAATTGTTTTTATAATTTTTCTTAATTTTATGAATTTATTTGCTATTTATTTTAGTTAGTGTGCTTTTATTTCCCTTTTTTATTTTAGTTTTTTTGTTTATTAATTTGCTTTAATTTAGTATTTTATTTAAATTTTTATGCATACTCGAGGATGCAATCCTGAGCCAGTAGACTTTGATCCAGAACTCAAGTGCTCATTGAGGAAGAAAAAGAAAGAATATCGAGCAACCACGTCTGATCCTTTAAAAGTAGGAATATCGAGTGACATTGAATCAAAACCTGTAGAGATGGACCTTGAGGAACATGTAGTTGTAAGGACTTAAGTAGAAAATAGAAAACAAATCATGATGGACTTAGCTTTAGGGAACAAAGTTAGACTTGTGGCTAGTATTGTACGGCTCAAAGTTAATGAAAATAACTCTGAAATCCTACATAGTTTCATCTCAATGGTTTGGTCATCACAATTTGGAGGTTCAGCTGTAGAAGATCCCAATGAATATTTACAAAATTTTATTGATATTTGTGATCTTTTTAAAAGAAATGGGGTCTGTAATGATGTAATTAGACTTAGACTTTTCCCTTTGTCTATTAGAGGCAAGGCTAAAGCTTGGTTGTCAACACTTCAATCTAATTCCATTACTCCATGAAATGAATTAATGAAATTGTTCCTTGCTAAATTTTTCTCACTTGCCAAGATAGCAAAAATGAAGACGTTCATTCATGAAGTATGAAAATGAACGTCTATATGAGGCATAGGAACTATTTATAGAGATGCTTACAAAGAGTCAAAGTGATGGATTTAACACGTGGAGATAAGTCGATATCTTTTACTTTGGATTGACACCTTCAAATCATAGCATCATTGATGTTGCAGCTGGAGGAAATCTAATGGGCAAGACTGCGACCAAAGTCTGCAATCTGATTGAGGATATGGTTATGAACAGTTTTTAGTATAACTCTAAGCACCATCCAAGGAAATCACATGATATTCAAACAATTAATGATATGGTAGCTCTTATAGCTCAAATGAAAGTATTGAATAAGAAGCTGGATAGTCTAATGAGTGGAGCTGGTAGTAGTTCTCATAAAGCTTAATGTGATAGCTATGGTAGTACCTCCCATACATCATTAGAGTGTCAAGAAGAAATTCCTTTTACTAGAGAACCAGGACAAGCCTAATTTGTTAGCAATTTCAATAGGTAAAGAGGCAACCCTTTTTCAAGCAGTTATAATCCCTGTTGGAGGAATCATCCTAACTTCTTATGGAGCAATAATCAAAACTACCCATAACCATCTCAACAAATTCATGCTAATCATCAAAGAGCACCTCCACTTGGCTTTAGAGCTAACCAACCTCAAAGAAAATCGCTTAATTTTGAAGAAATTGTTCTTAATTATATCCAACATAATAAGTCTAGAATGCAAAACCATAAGGCATAAATTAAGAATTTTGAGACTCAAGTTGGACAAATTGCTCAACTCTTATAGGAATGGCTACCCAGTAAGCTTCCTAGCACAACTGAAGCCAATCCTAAAGAGCATGTCAAGGAGATTACTTTAAGGAGTGGAAAAGAGGTTGAGAATTAAAGAAAGAAGGTATAAGAGAAAGGTAATCAAGTGATGGTGGAGAGTGAAGAAAGAGAGAACACAAAAGGTCATGATAGAAGAGAGAGAGCTAAAGAAGAAGAAAAAAAACAAGAAAAGGATTATGCGGGTGCAAGTTCAGAAAATCACCTAGGTTTTTTACTGATATGAATGTGTAACCATACAAGCCTAGGATTCCATACCCTCAAATGTTAAATAATACACACTTGGATAACAAATTTGGAAAATTCTTGGAGATGTTTAAGAAGCTTTATATCAATATCCCATTTGTTGATGCAATTGATCAAATGCCTTCATATACGAAGTTTCTTAAGGAAATCCTATCTAAGAAGAGAAGATTATCAGAATATAAGACAGTGAAGCTTAATGAAGAGTGTTTTGCTATCCTTTTAAAGAAGTTACTCCCAAAGCTCAAAGACCCTGGTAGTTTCACCATTCCTTGTACAATTGGTAGCTTACAAATTGATAGGGCTTTAATGGACCTTGGAGCAAGTATTAATCTTATGCCCTTATCCATTTTCTATAAGTTAGGATTGGAAGAACCTAAACCCACTACTATCTCAATGTAATTGGCAGATAGATCAGTAATCGACCCAAAAGGAATCATCGAGAATGTTTTGGTGAAATTTGATAAATTCATTTTCTCGATAGATTTCTTGGTTTTGGATATAAAAGAGGACAGTGAAGTGCTTATTATCTTAGGAAGACCATTTATAGCTACTGCAAGGACAATAATCGATGTGCATGGAGGGAAGTTCATTCTAATGCTTCAAGATAAAGAGATTGAGTTTAATGTTTTTCGAGTGATGAAATATCCTTCTACCCTAGATTCATGCAACTTCATTGATGTTCACGTGACTCCAAGTGATCCATTCGAGTATCTTTGTTCAGATCCATTGTAGAAGGCTTTAGTCCATTCATGTTCTAAAGAAGTCAAGGAAGGTGAAGTTAAAGAAGTTATGGAAAAGTTAGAAGGGGAAAGAAGACATCGAGATGGATTCAATCTAGAAGGTTTAAGCCTTTAGATAGGCCACTACAATCCCTTCTAAGGCCATCAATTGAAGAACCACCAACTCTG
The DNA here is from genome assembly GCA_028565735.1 of Pinacopodium congolense. Lineage (NCBI taxonomy): Eukaryota > Viridiplantae > Streptophyta > Magnoliopsida > Malpighiales > Erythroxylaceae > Pinacopodium > Pinacopodium congolense. The sequence goes on from JAOXYD010000135.1 coordinate 11,412,409, forward strand.
AAATTAAAGCATCTTCCCTTGAATTTGAAGTACACATTTTTGTGACCTATATCTCAATTGCCTGTTATCATTTCATCATTATTAAGTATAATAATGGAAGAGAGATTGATGAGTTCGTAAAGAGCATCAAAATGCTATAAGATCGACCTTAGCAGATATTAAAGGATTAAGTCCTTCTATTTGTACGCATCGAATATTCATTAAAGAAGGAAGTAAACCTTTAGTCGAACCTCAGCACAGGCTTAATCTGAATATGAAGGAAGTGGTGAAAAAGGAAGTAGTCAAACTCCTTAATGTTGGTATTATTTATCCCATTTCTGACTCTACATGGGTCAGTCCAATTTAAGTAGTACTAAAGAAATGAGGGACTACATTGATGAAGAATGAGTAAGATGAATTGATTGCCACAAGGAAAGTCATTGGTTGGCGTATGTGTATTGATTATCATAAATTGAATGAAACCACAAGAAAGGATCACTTTCCTTTACCCTTCATCAATCAAGTCATTAAAAGTTTGGTTGGGCATAGTTTTCATTGTACCTTACATGGATACAGTGGATATTTCCAAATTCATGTTACCCCCGAGGACTAGAAAAAGACAACATTTATATATTGGTATGGCACTTTTGCATATCGACGCATGCCTTTTTTCTTTTGTAATTCCCTTACTACTTTTCAACATTGCATGATAGCAATTTTTGCAAATATGATTGAAACTTTCATTGAAGTGCTCATAGATGATTTTTCTGTATTTGATACATCCTTCAATGCATGTTTGGAGAATTTGGAGAAAGTATTAAAGATATGTGAAGAAACTAACTTGGTTTTAAATTGGGAAAATGCCATTTTATAGTGCGAGAGCGCATAGTTTTATGTCATAAGATTTCAAGTAAGGGCATTAAAGTAGATCCAGCTAAAGTTGAAGTAATTGCTCAACTTCCACCACCTCATTTAGTTAGAGCAATTTGGAGTTTTCTTGGACATGTTGTATTCTATAGATGACTTATCAAGGATTTTTCTAAGACAGTAAAGCCCCTTACTGAAATTTTGACCAAGGAAGCAATCTTTAACTTTAATGATTAGTGTATGCATTCTTTTCAATTATTAAAGGAAAATCTCACGAGTACACCAATTTTGGTATCACTTTGATTGGCTTCTTCCTTTTAAGTTGATGGGTGATGCGAGTGACTTTGCAGTTGGTATAGCACTTGGCCAAAGGCATGGAATGATTTTTCATTCCATCTATTATGTAAGTCTCATATTAAATGATGCTAAAAAGAATTACACCACTATTAAGAAGGAGATTTTAGTTGTGGTGTTTGCAAATGACAAGTTTCAATTTTATTTGCCCCTTTCAAAGGTAATAATCTATACAAACCGTTCTGCATTGAAGCAACTGATGAATAAGCCAGATGCTAAGCCACAATTGATTAGATAGGTTCTCCTTTTACAAAAGTTTGACATCGAAATAAAATATAAGAGAGGTAAAGAAAATTTTGTGACAGATCACTTATCTCGTTTGGATGAGATCGTAATAAACAAAGGAGAAAACCAAGATATAAAATGCATTGTGGGAATATCAAAATGCATACAAGACGCCCATCGGAATGTCTCCTTACAAGTTAGTGTGTAGTAAGGGTTATCATTTTCCAGTTGAATTGGAAAATCATGCCTATTAGGTCATTCATTTTCTTAATTTTGACTCAAAGAAGGCTGCAGAAGATAGGAAAGTTACAATTGAATGAGTTGGATTAGTTTTGTCTTGAAGGTTATGATAACTCTAAATTGTAAAAGAAACGAGTTAAGAGGTGGTATGATAAGCATATCATTCAGAGAGAGTTCAAGGTTGGTGATAAAGTCTTGGTGTATAATTAGAGATTGATGTGGTTTTTGGGTAAGTTAAGTCAAGATGGACGGGCCCTTATGATGTGACCAAGGTTTATCCATTTGGAGTAATTGAAGTCACTAATGTCACTCATCTTTCAAGGTTAATGGGCAAAGAGTGAAGTTATACGTGCCTAGTTCAGTTAAGGAGTCTTCTGAGACTCTTTCATTGTGTAATCCTTATTAAACTAGGAATTCTTAAAGTTAGGTAGGTAATTGTGCTTGATTTTTTTAATGTTAGGATCTTTTAACTATGTTTGAATTAAGTTTAGTGTTTTTTCCTTAGAACTTCCTTATTTTAATGTGTTTTATTTGGATTTAGGTGTGCTTTTTGTCTTGAATATGAAGAAAATTAATGGATAATTCAATTCATGTTGTTAGGACTTGAATTTAGGAGGTTTTCGTTGGAAATTTGGTAGAAAAATGATTAAATTACGCTTTAGGCAAACCATCAACAACACCCTACTATAGTCACGTTAATAGGTGAGAGGATGTTGTTCTTGACAATATTTTTGGACCTTTAACGGCATCCTATTCATCTATCAACAAAGTCATTGAAGGAAGAACCAAGTGCCATTAATAGGCCCAAAAAGTATGAAAGCCAAGCAGTTTAATGTTTTTCTTCTCCACCCCTCTTTTCTCCTTCACCTTAAAATCCTCGTAACTTCCTCATTTCTTAACCAAATTAAGCATTCTTGGTATCTATTTGTCACATTTTCAGTCCTCTACAACATTCAAATCACTCTGAAAATCAATAAAATTTTTCACAATCTGCTTTGAAATATCATAATCTCTATTCTCCATTTAGGTATTCTTTTTCAATTTTCTCTTGATATAGGCTTCCATTTAATTGAAATTTGGTATCATTATGTTAAAATTTTCATAAGCTTTCAATTAATATCAATTTTGTAGCCTATCGTTGTGATCAAATTTTTGGAAAATTTCACAAAAAATTAGGGATTTTTTTGAAAATTTTTTAGAAGAATTTTTTGATTTTTTTTAATTTTCTAGCCTATTTTGATGAATTTGCTAAACATTTTTTAATTAGATGGAGCCATCGAGGAAAATATCGGCCTATGATCCTTCATGATTCATGAGTGTGGACAATTTTAATTGGTATCGATCACACCGTACCAACGAGTTTATTATAGAATGTTCAATCCATCCGAATATTGAGGCTTAATTCGACCTCTCAGGAGCACTTCGAAGCATCGAATGGGAGACGGTGGTGAATTTCTCGAGTCCCTTCTATCTTGACCTATTTTGCGAGTTTTATGTGGACATCAAGGATAAGATGAACTCCAAGACGATCGAGATTCTATCTTCGGTGTGAAATATTCCTATTCTAATAACCCGTGGTTCTATTTTGACATTGTTAGGAGTACCTAATGAGAGTGACGTCTACATTAAGACTAAGGATCTGTTACATGATGGTTGGAACTATATGGATCCGTCTTTTTCCATTCCAACTACTAGAGAAGCTTTAGCATTGACTAAGAACAGTAGATGCTATAACACCACTAACTTAGGTATTCATGAAAGCAGTATTGTTGCCATGCTTAGTTCTAGCCTTACACCTCAAGATAGTGGGTTAAATGAGATGCGAATTGTTGATATCTATTTTTGGCATAGGATCATATTTGGTTTAGGAACTATTCTTGGGATATTATTATCGAGTTTTATTGTTCTTGGTATGCAGGATGTGATTAAGCTTAAGAGGGCTACAAAGAATTTCAAC
>JAOXYD010000135.1:11438805-11452966 GCA_028565735.1 Pinacopodium congolense
GTGTCTTTGCCTTCTCTCTCTCTCTCTCTCTCTCTCTCTCTCTCTCTCTCTCTCTCTCTCTCTCTCTCTTTATTTTGTATTGTGTGTTATCTTTTTGATATTCAATTGTGCATATCTCATTAAATTAAATTGGCTAGGAGTTGAGCTTAAATTTATTTTAAAAAAAATTTAAGACTCAATTCACTCCTACCTCTTGAGTGCCTTTAAGGCTTACAAGACACATGGATGCCTTACTCTCAAGAAAGCTAGACCTCTTCCAAGTGATAGAGATGCAACTGAGGAGCTAGAGACTAGTGAAGATTCTAACGAGGATGAGAAAGGAGACATCAAAGATAGATCCTCTACAAATGTTGCACTATCTAAAGCCATCGAATTTGCTTACCTTAGTGCCTAGATGGAGGCATATCACCTCGAGATGAAAAATTATTAAGCAATCAAGGACATCAAATGGGTCAATTTTAAGACTAGATGGGAAGATGATCGGAGGAGGGGGGAGGGAAAATGGACATGACATGTTATTTCAAATTATTAACACGCTTGATTTGTTGTGAGTCCAATGGGAATTACTTAGGTATCTTATCTTGGAATGATTGAAATTAGGAGTTGATCATTAATTGTAGTATTTTAATTCCGTCAATATCTTTCATTTTGTGAGCATTGAATAATTTTTTAATGATTTCTAACCCAAATTTGACCTAAATTTTTTCATTTTCTTCTTTTTGTTTTGTATTAATTGTATGTGTTTAGGTACCTTGGTGTATGATATCAAGTTTTTGATATTGTCACATATGGATTATTATGTGAATTTAGAATAGGACGTATTTTAATGAATGAAAAGTATGAATGTGAATGAAAAAAGTGAGTAAAAACATTCATTTCACCATCTTCATACTTATAAAAAGGTTGAAGTTCATGAGAAATGTTAGTGATCATTTATGATTGTGAATTAGTTGAGTAACCAAGGGTATTCATAACAAAATATTCACCTTTATATCAAAAGATTAGATGACATTGGAAAGAAGCTGAAAATTTAATCAAGTTGAGTAACTGGGGGACATTCACAATAAAATATTTAACCTTACACTAAAAGACAAGATGAAACCTTAAAAAATGCTCCAAATTAAATAAGACTAATTAAACACTTGATATTGTATATTAAGAGTTGTCTTTTTACTAAAAGTGTGATCGTATATGATAACAAATTTTTTGTCATTTAAAAATTGTGATTTGTGAGCTAAATCTAAAGGATTGATTAAGTTTTGTTTTTAATTAACTAGTTTCCAACTCTTAACTGATTTCATTTGAAGTAGATGTTTAAGTCTTTACATGAGGATAAGTAACAGATTAAGTGTGGGGATATTTGATAACCTTTAATTTATACATATTTAGGATATGATTTCATAAGGATTATATTGAATCTAAAGGGAAATTCCATGTGAATCATGTGCATTTTAAGGTAAAATTTGTGCATGAGATGTTGCTTATATATTTTCTATGTTTGATCAAATTTTTGTAGGACTTTAATGAATATTTTTCATGCATTGGAGAGGATGTGGAGTTCATTTATGGAGCAAAAGCATTGAGTGAAGAAGCTCCAAATCAAATTCATGACCAAAGGATAAGTAAAGAAGAAGTTAATGTAAGAAGACCAAGAGGATCACAAAGTTGTAGAGGGCATGACTAAGATCACGACCAAGACCTCTACAACCATTCCATGATTTCGCAACAGAAGATATCACAAGCAAAGTCATGGCCAGACTTAGCTCGCAGATCATGACTCTACTCATGACACCTGCGAGTTATTTGATGTAAATAACCCACTTTATGTTATTTTGGAGATCCTCTTGCCTCTAGACACATTCTAGTCATCGCCAAGAGAGAAAGACAAATCCTAAGCCATCTCCAAAGGTTTTCTCATAAGATTAGAGGAGAAGTTAGATGAAAAACACAAAAATTGTAAGCTTAAGATTGTTTTTTACAACAATTATCATCAAGAAGTCAAGGAATTCAAGAGCTTCTCTCATTCGCCTTTCTTTTCCCTCTCTTTTATGATTTTTGTTATTGTTCTTAACATGTTTAAGAGTAAAACGTCTTATAGGAATTGGGTTATTATAAACCCTAAGATATAGGATACATTGTTTTCTTTAATTAATGTGAATTTTCAGATTTTCCTTGAATTTCCTATAGATGTTAATTGAAATTGGATTTTGAATTGATTATGACCATGCAATATTCAAATCTTAATATAAGATTTCATATATTTAAATGGACCAAATCAGAAATATGATTAGATCAACCATAGGTAATGCATCTTGTATGGAGTTCTTGACCGTAGGCTTACATGAGATTCCTGAATTAAATGTGAGTCTAATCAAAACAATAGGCTCGACAGATTTTGGTAATGCATTCAATTAGTAAATCAAAATACTATGACCAATCTCTTAGTTTATCAAATTGAATAGGAATTGCATGACTTGACCGTGAGCTCGTAATTCAATTTTGGGAATTTACAGTCAAAGATACATTAAATTAAAGTAAAGTGATGGATACACATATATTAAGGAGAATAATAATCATAATCTTAACTTCAATATTGTTAGTTAATTCGCCAGATTTTTCTTTAGATCCCTTTGTTTATTTTCTTTTTAATTAATCAATCATTCAAGGATACTAAGTAGGCTTGATGATAAAGTTACAACTTCATTGATAGTGAAGGCCTCAAGGTTCGATACCTAGATTTACCATAGTTATATTACGTAGCAATAAGTACACTTGCATTATAATGTGTTATGATATTTTTTATTGTGATTCTTGATTTATTTTTCCTTTAAAACTTAAGTACATTCACCCACCATCAAACATGTTTTATCACTATTTAAAAGGAAATATTCATTACTTAAAGAAGGTTCTAATATGTGTTTTGATAATGATAAAACACAATTATCATAATAATTTGGTTTATGCTGAAGCTTTTAAAAGACAGGTAGTATGGAAGATGTATTTAAATCGAAATTAAAATGAAGAGCAAATTATGGATGAGACATTAAGAGCAAGTGAGCTAGTATATAGGTCAACTTTTGTAGGTATGAGTATTTCAATGATTTAAGTGTTCACTACCTCATTTTTGTTTCATATATTTTTCTATAGGTCAAGACATATTTCGATATGATTTCAAAGAAAATGGTTATGGTCTTTAAAATTACTTTGGGGAGTATAAACTTGTGTTGTAGGTGGATCCATTCTCATTTTCTCATAGGTAATAATATTTAGCTGGTGAATCCTAAAATCAATTAATCTTGGATCTTGATAAAATTACTCTGATTGCAACCTTATTTTCATCAGGTAATCATCCATAAGTTTGGCAATGGTATGGACACAAATATTTGGTTTGATAATTGGTTAAGGAATGGCCCTCTTTGCACTAATTCAGCTACTCAACTGTTACAATGTTTCTTTAATCATAATGCCAAGGTGAGTAATCTAGTTATGAATGACTCTTGTAATTGTACAGTTAGGGGAGTGTCTGTTGTCACATATAACTTTCCTCTGTACTCACCAAATATGTATCGAACAGATACTATTATTTGGAATTCGTATTACTCAATAGTGTATACTAATAGGAGCTACCATGATATTTTTAAACCTCTCGATCCTCCAATCTCAAGCGATAAATTGATGTTGTGTTCATATGGTACGCCCCAAAGGCCAGTTTTATCTCATGGTTAGCTGTGTTTAGAAGGCTTAACACATTGCATAGATTGTTCTTTCATCAGTTTAGAGGTCTTATGCATAAACTATGTAATCAAGACATGGAAAGCTTGAAGCACTTGTTTTTTCACTGCCCATATATATGCCTTGTTTGATCAGTCATACAACATGCTTGTTCTAAATTTTGCAAGTTTAATAGCTGTACTAATATTGTACCTTTGGTTGTAAACCTTTAGTTCTCAAATAGCTATGATGTGAAGGCCTTTATAATAGCTTTTTATTGTTGTATCTTGGTATTTGATAAGACAGGAACGCCAAAATTTTCAATAACTCTTCCCTAACTCGGAGGATAGTTAAAAACTCTCACAAGGTCTACGAGATGACTTTGCGGTTAGACGACTCTAAACTCTCACAAGGTCTGCAAGATGGCTGGAACATTTAAGGGTTATGGTTGTTTTTTGGGTGCTCTTGTTTCTTTTTCTAGATGTGTGACTTTATTTTGGGTATCGACTTTTGGTTCTCCCTTGTAAGGTTAATAGCTAATTTTCTTTTCGATCTGATGGTTTAACCACCATTTGGTTTGTATTTATATTAAGCCTTTTAAGGCCTTCGTATTTCTCTCTTCATTCAATTTATTTTCATTTAATTTGCGAAAAAAACTTGTTCAAATTATTTTTCAATAAAAAATTTGTTTTTATCAGTTTGAAAATGATTTTGAAAGTTTGGAAAAAATAAAAATGATAATGTTGAAAATTAATTTTCAAGATCATTGGTTGACTAATATATGTTTTTATAAGGTATTGGTTTACCAGTATGTGTTTTTTAGAGGGACCTCTCCATCAATGTCTATAAGTGATCGACCAGGGTAGGTGAAAATATTTTTTATGCAACTGATTGCTAGACTGGTCAACCGGTATAAGATATTGGATGAATAATGTAATAGACTAGTTAACCAATGCACCCAAATGGTCAATTAGTGGTCCTAAAAACTATCTAGCAACTAACTCCTAAATGTAATTTACAAATAGGGAGGAGTTTCCACAAAGAAAGAAATAAAAGAACTCTAGTAGAAACAAAAGAGAAGTGAAGAATTTATCTAACAAACATGTAGAAAAGAGAAAAATAGTAGGTGTCATTCTCCAAATTTCTCTAAACTTTGCTTTTCATTTCATTTTTTAAACACAATAAGATGGGCTTAACTTAAACTTAAAAATTAAGGTCATTTCGAGAACAACAAAAGCAATGTTAAAAAATGTCAACCTGAAACTATGTTCTACTTACTTACCAATTAGGTGATTAATGAATCTAATGTTTTATGCTTTTAGATTTGCTTTTGAAATATATAAGTTAGTTAAATTCGTAGTCAACCTTTGAGTTGGTTTAAGGAAAAAACTTGAATTCCTAAAGAGAGATGCTCTAATGATCACCCTCCCAAATCCCCTTCCTTCCCTTCTTCCCTATTTTCCATCACTTCCCTTTGAATTCCTTTCCCACATTTTCCCTTTTTAAACCCTAATATATCTATGCACGTCAAATGAAAAGAGTGAAACCTTAACCTAACATAAACCTTCTGCCTTAACCATGATCTATAGACAACATGCTTGTCCTCAACTTAACCAAATCTTACTTAGCCCTTCAACCACCACCATTTCCTTTCATCTTCATTATGGCCTCTTTTTCCCAATTCCCTTTAGAACCACTCCCTCTACTACCTTAGTACACTGTCCCTCATCTTCGATGTTCCATCCCACAGGGAAAGATGATCATCAACTACCTACCCACCTCTCTTTCCCTAAAAATCAACCCCACCAACCCTCTATCCCTTCCACGGCCATCTTTTTAATGGAGCTATAAACTCTAATTCCAAATCCCAATCCAAATTGGCTGACCCTAAGAGAGTCTTCGAGGCAAACCTAGTCCCCATAACCTAGAAAACTCTTAAGAGGTAGAGCTAAATCTTGGAAAATTATCTTGACAAATGTTGAGTCCAAAGTCCAAAATACAAAACAAGTGTCTTTAAATTATAACTCTTTAAGGATGGATGACGAGTGTCCTTGTGTAGATCTACTATCAAAAGTAGTAGCAGAAGGAGTTAATAGGTTAAGGCCTTACCTTGAAAGGTATTTTTTTATAGAAGCGTCGTGCATGCCTAGTGATGAATAAAGTTATTAACATTTTATAAAGTGGTCTCAGATTGCAAGAGGGGCTGAAGACATAAAAGAATATTTTTTTTCTATTCAAATTTACAACCACTACAAGCCTCAATTCAATACTAGAATAGACTCCTTGGAAAATCAATGGTAGACATTTATTTCTAAAGAAATGACATATAGAATGTCAACTTAGTGCAGAAGAAATCAAGACAACTCTAGCCTGGGTCAAATATCATAACATTTCCCTTAAGTACTAGACTATTAAAGGGATAAGCTAAAGTGTAATTTCATCTGGCAAACCTCTACTTATGGATACTACTATAATTAAAGTGATGAGATTCAACTATGCTCGTGTATGTATTGAAATAGATCCCAATGCAAAGTTGTTAGAGTCATGTAACCTTGTAACTTATAATAAGAATGGAGAGAAAACTTGGAAATTATTCAATAAATCATATGAGTGGAAGTCGTAAAATCAATCAACACAATTAAAATGAACTTGGATATCTATGGGAAGAAAATTCAAGACAACCCTTTTTGATGAATTGATAAATGCAAGTATAGAAGAGGAAGTTATTTCCTAGTGAAATCTAGTGAGCACACAGTATAAGCAAGCCACAAAACTATCACCATAATAGGACTCGGTGAAAAATTCAACAAAAAACTTTGGAGTAAGTGGTAAACATCCTGGAAAGCAATAAATTAAGACTTAGCCCATAGATGTGCAATTTAAAAGAATGTAATATATGGCATAAGATCAACATAATACAATTTCCCCACCTGGTAACACTAATTTTTAATGAGAATGATATCGACTTTAGACTAAACAGCAAAGCAGTAGATAACTTAGTCACAAAAAATATATATATTGAGACTATTGATGTGGAATTTTCAAGAAGAGGGAAGAAAAACTCCAGGAAAAAGATTAGGAAATAAAATAATTAAATAGATTTTCCTATTGTTTAGGAATGTCCTTAGTCTTCTAAAATGTCATAAGCCTCAACTGTCTTAGGAAATAGATAAGGATTAAAAGTTACATAAAACTAGTCAACCCTTGCTTAGTTTTTCTCATTGAAATGAGACTCAGATTCCTCTAACTAGATGAAGAAATTCTCAATTGACCTCTCTAAAAAATGTTCTTTTATTAACAATATTCATATCAATAGTAATGCCACGATCTGTATCTTTTAAAACCCTTCAATAATCAACTGTTCTTTATTAGAAGCAGTAGAACAAATGATCTATATGAAAGTCAATCTTCTTAGGTTTCGTCTTGACTTGCTTATTTATTGTATCTATGGACCAATAATTTAAATCATAGGTAGAATTTTTTGGAGAAAATTGGCCCGTGTTAGTCCCAATTTAGGATCTTTTCCTTGGATAGTTTTTGAGGATTTTCAATACCATATTAAATCCTAAGGAAATCACAAACTTTAGAATTAACTACAAAAAAGGAGCGCAAGACTTTAGAGACTGCTCATCTTTTTGTAATCTATTTGACCTCAAGTTCTCTAGTCCTTTGTATTCTTAGAGTAACAAATACATTGATTCTCACCTTATTGTAAAAAAGCTAGATAGAGCTCTTATCACCCTTACGTGGCTTCCTTCTTTGTCTGGTTCATTTGCCCATTTTCACACCTTAAATGATTCATACCAAGCACTCTTAAAATCCTCTTGCTAGATTTCTTTAAAAAAAACAAAAGAAAGAAATTCTCCCTTCAGATTTTTCAATTTCCTGATAAATCATACAAGATTTCACTGAACAATTCACTCTAGATGGACTATCCTCCTTTCTGACACTCTAATGTTTTATTTGGCTAATAAATTGAAAATTGTGAAACAAGTCGTTAAATCCCTCAATAAGGAAGAGATAGGGGAACAAAACCTAAATGTTACTACCCTTAGAAACAACCTAAATTCTGTCTGATCCCTTCTCTAAGTAAATCGTTCATGATAGTTCCTTAAGATAAGAGAGGAAAAAATAATTCATGATTATTATTAAGCATTAAAGGCTCAAGAATCCTTATTGAGCAATCTTCAAGAATCACTTAGTTAAAAGAGAGAGACAGAATACTAGATTTTTTCAAAACTCCCTCTTTATTAATTGAAACAAGAACAACACTTAGTCCATCATTGATGATAACAACTAAACTACTTATTCCTCTGCTGGAATCCAAGCTCACTTTTTGACCTTATTTCATAAGACACTAGGTCAAGGTCGAATTCAACCAGCAAACCTTCACTTGCTTAACTCCTTCATTGAAACTTCTATTCCTAACTCCCAAGTCCCCTCTTTAACTACCCTATTCACTACCCAAGAAATCAAAAATGCCTTTTTTCAGCTTTAATTGAAACAAAACCCAAGCTCATATCACTTTAATGCCTTAAAATTTGGCATATAATATGGAAAGACATCACTAATTTAATTCTAGATTTTTCAAACATAACATAATTCTAAAGAAAATAATTACATTCCTTTCCTTAATTCCTGAAATCCAGACTCTATCTAGAGTAACAGATTATAGACTTATCTCATGTTACAACATAATTTATAAAATTATTTCTAAGCTCCTAGTTGATAAGATCAAAGACCCCTCCTTAATAAGAAAAAACCAATCAACCTTTATCAGAGGAAGGCAAATGGGAGATAACAATTTACTACTACAAAAAATTAGCAAGAATTATCACTTCAACAATGTTCACAATAGATGTGCTTTCAAAATTAACCTTAAAAAGTCTTTGATTCTATCCAATGGGATTTCATTCTTCCCACCCTAAATAAGTTAGGATCCCTAAATCAATTTGTTAACTGGATAGAAGAATGCATCTCTACCCTAACATTCTTTATGCTCATCAATGGGAAGCCTTCAGAGTTCTCCAAAAGCAAATATGGACTTAGACAAGGTGATCCAATATCTTTGTACCTCTTCATAATTTGTATGGAAGTCTTTACTCAAATCCTTCATTTTTACACTTCCAACAATTCCAATTAAATACTATTGAAAATTCACAATTAATAAAATAAATCACCTTATCTTTATTGATGACTTAATTCTATTTTCCCATATTAACACCAACTATGTTAAACCCTCTTTCAATCTGTCTCACTATTTTCTCACCTCTTAGGTCGCTATATCATCTCTTCCAAAGGCCTAATCTTTATCTCTCAAACAGATAGTGTCTTGCCCAATCTTTTCTCTAACATTACAAGGATTCCATTAGGGAACCTTCCTATTAAATTCTTTAGTATCCCTCTTTTCTCCTCTAAGCTTATAATAAGGGACCGTGTTCACTTTGTTAACAAAATTGACAATAGAATCTCCTCTTAAACTAACAAAATTTTGGCATATATTGGTAGGCTTTTACTTATAAATTCCATTCTTTCCAATTTCCATGTTTATTGATCCTCTTATTTCTTATTACCAGCATCAATATTAAATGAAATAGATAGGAAATTTAAAAACACTCTACGGTGAGATATAATAGGAACTCATACAAAATCAAAGGTGATTTAGGAGAAAGTGTGTAGGGAAAAGAAGGAAGGGATAGGCATTAAACATCTGAGGTCATAGAATAAGGTTCTGTTGGTTAAAAGAATATGATTTCTATTCAATGACGTAGAATCTCTCTAAGTCAAATGAATTCATAATGTTACCAGTAAAGGTAGGAGTTTTTGGAATTTAAATCCAAATAGAAGAATTCTTAGAGTTCGAGAAAAATCCTCGAAGTCAAGAAAATTATTAAGGCAAAATTCAATTTTAGGATAAAAAATAAATACTCAACTCATCGGTGACATGATCTTTGGCATCTATAAGGAATCTTAAATAGGCCTTTTACCCTAAGGCAGATTTATAACTCAGGCTTGCATTCAAATATTAAAGTTGATACCATCATCTACAACAATACTTGGATCTAGCCAAAAAAATAAATTTACTTAGACAACAGAAATAACTTAACCAAAATGGATAAGCTTGAATGAGTACTTCGCCATTTCAAAATCTTCATAAATTCCTTAGCTTGCAAAAGCCTAAATCCACCAACTCAAACTCTTCCACTTATGTTTGAGTCCATAAGAAGTGACCATTGTTGTATAGACAAAATTAGTATGGTACAAATAGGACTTACCAAAGCAAAATTTCATCGTGTGGCTAGCTGTCATTAACAGACTTTCGACCAAAGATCTCCATGCATTTAGCCAAACACCTAATATTTGTCCCCTTTGCTCCTATAATCAAGAAATACTAAACCACCTCTTCTTCAACTGCCTTCTCTCAAAGGAAATTTGGACATCTATCTTTAGACACATTCCTCTATCCTAGCCTCTAGCCCCCTTTGAACTCTGCTATCTAGTGAATCTTATACTTAATCTCCACCAAAATATAATACCTTCTCTTATTCTAAACTCTATTGTCTACTTGTAAGAGAAGCAATAAAATTTTCAGTAGCACCACAATTAAATTTCTAAGATCCCTAAATAGCTTTTGTCAGTAGCACCACAATTATTGTTATGCTCTTCCCTTACCTGTTTGCCATAAGTTAGAAACTAGCATTAACCGACTGTGGCCGAACAATTTAACTGGCATTTCCCCTCCTTTTGCATGTACAGTTTCTTCATCTTTAATATATTCTTACTGTTTTTCAGAAAAGAAAAAAAAATAAAGTCTGTAAGAAACAGAATCGGGAGGAAAGTAAATTACGTCATCCTCATACAAGTAATTGAAAGATAAACACCATTAACACTCCCCCTAACAAGACAAATAGGAAGAATGGGGGCATTAATGGTTAAGGCACATTTTCCCTGCAGGAATCCAAGAGCATTCATCTTACATAAACCAATGATACAAACGAGTTGGGGCTTATCTTGCTAGCGTGGTTTGGGCAACAGAGAAACAACTTACTGTACAGGTAACCGTAGACTAGGAGGTCGGCTGAATGGCATAGGCTTTCTAACCTCCAAAAATAAACCGTGATGCCTTCTTACAACATCACGACGTCAGCTGCATAGGTTAAGAGTTTTAGGGTCTTTCATAACATCCATACCATCAAACAGATCAACTATTCCTCATCTTCTAACTCAACAAGTTGAGCTCGTCTCTCAGCCGCTTTCTTTCTGATGAAGAACCCCCATCTCATTGCCGCTTTGATCTTCAGCCAGCCAACAACAGCTTTACCAGGACGCCCACGATCTTCATCATAACTTGGCATGGGTGATGCCATGTAATGTTGGAAGCCATAACCATCTTCAGGTACGTTAAAAGAGGAATGCCCTCCCATGCTGAAGAGCCGGAGCAAATGTTGCATATCCACCTCATTCTCAAGCATCTCATGACTTCGAAGACGAATCTCGTCCTCGGACAAAAACTGATCAACTCCCTTGTCCCTCGTGTTGGTCCATTCATCAAACGGATTAACATTAGATGGCTGAATGGAAGACCCAAGGGAGTGGAAGACTGAAGTAGATGAGTGAGGTAGACCAAGTGCCAGACCCACAGCACTGCCATCACTTCTTATGGCTCGTGACTCCTGAGGATTACCAAACACGAGCTCTTGAGATGTAAATGAGGTACTATCAAACTGAGTCCGTGAATTTGAATTCCCAATCTGGGACTGAGAAGAGAATTTAGTTCCAAAATCATCATTATACCCTGACATCAGAAAAATACAGCCAAGAAGAATAAAATGGTGAGCAACATCATGCCTCCTTCAGGAAGGTTTCTTTTTTTGAAAGTTAAATAAAAAGATTTTCAAGAACGTTTCTTACATGATATTTGTCAATATAATAATACCTACCTGAAACTTGTAAGCCTGAATGCCCAGAAGACTGCTCATGAGGTATTGAAGCTGGCAGAGGGGGAAGTGGGGTTTGATTGCCCAAAGCATTAGAATATCCTATATGGCCTGTACTAAGTTCATTTCTGGAATTACTTGACTTCTTATTTTGCTTGAAGCTCAACAATGACTTCCCATCATATTCTATGACCTGGCTCCAGTTGTCATATGCCTTTTTAACTAATGTATCTACAAAGACCTGCATAATCAGTGGACAGTGCATATTTAAGATGTAGTTACATATAAGACTATACATACCAATTTTAAATAAGTGACTCCTCATTCAAACTTAAATGTCATCTAAGAAATTCAGTTTTAGCTATAAGTAACATGTACCAACCTTCTGCTCGTCAGAGAGGAAATCAGCTGAGTAATATTGTTCCCCTGAAATAAGGCCAGTCAGCTCATATATATTGTTGAATATGACACCAACATTTCTTGAATCTTCAGGATAGTACACATAAAGCTTTCCACCAAGGCCACAAGTCTTGGAGTGTTCCAAAAGTGCGTCCCACATCTTATTTGACATACCGCTTCCCAGAATCTAAAACCACCAAAGGTAAGTACAAAACATAAGCCTGTAAACTAAAGAACCAAATCTAAACTTACATTCCGTAACTTCTGCTGATCTCTGACGACAAGTCGCAGAAAATCTTCAACTGTGAATATTCCATGACTATTTAATCTCTTGTGAAATGAACCATCCTTGCCAATTTTCTCCAGCCTCCAAACTTCATCATGTAATGCAGGTGGATAATGTTTCTTGTACACTGTCAAAGAGACTGTCAATGATTTTTGAAAGAAAAAAGGATCACATGACAAACAAATTCATTAAAGAATATGAACTCACATTCCCCTCTATGATCTTTAACAGTAAATGCCTCTGTTTTTGCCTCTCGAATGCGTTTGCCATCACTATATCCAGAGGCAACCTTCAAGCCAAGCCTGAACTTTCTACTCCTTATCCAACTTGAGTTATCAGTAAAAGTGAGTTCCCCCAATGTTCCGACACCTTCCTTGAGGGTCACTTGCAATTCACCAGTCAACAAAGGTCTCTTTCCTTCACGCTCCTTCACCACGTGGCTTTCAAATTCTTCTTGTGACCAGCCTTCATCATCTTCGTTGTTAAAATCACCTTCAAGCACTACAACATCCAGCTTCACAGAGGATTCAGGTCCAGAGGTAACAACATGGCCACTATTAGCATCAAGAAGAACAACGTGGACAGCAGCACCCTGTTCCCCCTCCACTTTTCCTCCTGTGAAAAGAGGAAGAGACAACCTTGATCGAAAGTGCAACTGTAAGTTTCTCCCATCTGGGCCTTCTATTTGTTTTGGAGAAGAACTGAGACATGAAAAAGTTGATTAACTGTCAAAAAGTTTACAAGAAAAAACTCTGAGACATGAGTCACCTATGTTGTTAAAGAAAGACATTAGCCAAATGTTACAATGCACAAGGATAAAGAATAATATAACCATCAAACTCCTGTTCCTTGCATTAAGAAACAAATAAAGAAAATAAAAAAAAGGCAAGACTGTAATCATACAATAAGGAGGAATATAGCAAACCTTGCATTGAGTCTGGCAGGACCTAATTTTGCCAGGGCACGTTCCACTTCCTCACTTACCTGCCAAAATTTGCTACTAAATAAGTAAGATTTAAGTGAGCTATAAACGTTTTTGTAGTAAAATATTAAGATTCAAAACAGTGATTAAGTTTCAGTATCACTTTCACAGATTATTTAGCAAGGTTACATGGCCTTCTTTGTTTCTCTTTCAAACAATAATCAATTAACTTCACCTCCAAGGAACTCCAAGGGTGATGCCAGAAATTACTTCACTTTAGCTCAATCCAGAATAAGCGTCTAGCCATGAAGTCAATTCTTTTTCCAGTTTATCTAGTTTCTCACAAATTCAATCATACAAGATGCTTATTTCCTTTTTATCTCAACTTTCATGCTCACATTGTTCTCTTGTTCTCTTCCATTCTTGTTTGTTATAGATTTCATACTCATGTCTCGACTTCTTTCTAAAATCGTCATGGCTAGATCTATGCTCCATGGGAAATCTTTTATTAACCGAAAATGAATGAATCTAAATTGGTAATGCTGAAACAATGTTTATAAAAAATAGGCATTAAATCTTACAACTCTACGGAGGATAGGTTCCATAGATGAAACAAGCTTCTGCAGACTGTCAACCTTGAGCGCTTCAACTATAACACTGCACAAACCAATGAATATACATCAAAATGTGTTTTATACAAACAATATCCAGCGCATAAACATTCCCTATGTATTTAGTGCACAGGAGAAACATCCAGTTTTTGGCAACAACACCACCACACATAAGCACAACATTGCCCTTTTAATTATGTCCCACTAACCAAAGCATAAAGAGTCAGTCTTTTACTTGCAGGTAGACCAATCCACAACACCCATATTTCTTAACCTTTCCTTCTTTATCAGTCAA
>JAOXYD010000135.1:11453066-11464504 GCA_028565735.1 Pinacopodium congolense
ATTAATAATCAAAATAAATAACAAATACATAAAGATAAAGAATATCTTTTATTGAATTAAAATAATGTCATACAAAAAAAATTACAACCAATAAATTGGCTGTAAGGGCATAAACTAATAACAAGGACATCTCCTATTCCCTTATCTATTTACTCCATGTATGGATGTCTTCTCTTGCCCATTAAAGACTACAATTGGTAGGGATAACAAGTTCAAGTATTATTCTAGGAGCAAGAAGCTTAAAATCATTAGCCTTGCTTTCGGGAATGATCTTATAGTGTTTTCTAAAGCTGATGCAGATTCATTAGCAACTCTTATGGTGACTCTAAATTCCTTCAAGACAATTTCAGGCCTAGCAATTATTAAAGATAAGAGTTCTATGTTCCTTTCTTTTCGTACTTCTCAAATATCAAGTTAACTTTATGCAATTATAAGGTTGCAGGCTAAGAATCCAAAGCTTATTTAATTAAGGGTCCTTATTTCCTCTAAAAGACATTCTTATAGGGAGTTCCAACCTATTAGGTAGAACTAAGCTTATAAAGTTAGTGTTATTTGGCCTCCACATACACTGGTATTCCTAAGTAATGTTTAATAAAATTGTGATAAAAGCTATAAGAGGGCTTTGAAGAATTTCTTATGGTAAGGAGACTTAACAAAGATAGCTTCATATAAAGTTAAATGGTTGGAGATTTGCAGGCCTAATAAAGAAGGCAGGTTAGGAATCATTCCTCTAAAAACCTCTAACAAATCTCTACTTTGTAAGAGGTTGTGGAGGTTGTTGATTGATAAGAAATCCTTGTGGAACAAATAGATGCATGAATTTTGGTTATATAAGGATTGCATTTGGCATATCAAAGATAATAAAACTAATAACTCCTGGACTGTAAGGCGTGTCTTGAGAATGAGAACTATCATCTAACCGGTAATCAGGACAAGACTACGTAAAGGGACTATCACTTATATTTGGCACGCTAACTAGTCTCCCTTTAGTCGTTTAGCCTCTCGTAATGAGCTGCACTTTTTATTAAACGTAATCCTTAGTAATTCTATAGTGAAAGAGGTATTGACTAGCTATCAGCCCTTATTGGAGTCTCTTCCTAATTTAGTGAAAATGGATATCTTGAAGCACATTCGACTATACCCCTATAGGAAGGATGAAGTAAGGTGGAGTGGTAATTGCCTTGAAGCCTTTACAACAGCCTTTTATAAAAGGGTGATTAGATATGAACAAATGCAGGTGTCTTGGTATAAGCTGATTTGGTTCAAAGAAAATCATCCTAAAGCCTCATTAATAGCTTGATTGGCTTTCAGGGGTAAGCCAAACATGCTGGATAGAATCTCTAGATATATAAATAGCCTTACTAATTGCTAGTTTTATAAGGTGAGTTTGGAAACTATAGACCACTTCCTATTTACTAGTCATTATGCTAACTTCCTGTGGAATCATATCTAAAGTCTTTGTAATTGCCTTTCCCCTTGATGATTGGGGTGCCTTCTTATAATGGTGTTACAGGAATAAAGGTGATAATTTAGGGGATTCGAAGGAACTTAAAATAGTTGCAACCTATTTGATCTATTTTCTCTAGCAAGAGAGGAATCAATGAATTTTTAGCAGCCAATGTAAAAAAAAGGAAGTACTGCTAAAGTACCTTATAGAGAAAATAAAGATGCATCTAGTGTCGTACTTTATTCACATCAAATATGGTCAGTCTTTAAGGCACAACTGGAGGTTACTAGAGGAGAATCCAACTCAATGATCCCTAAAAGAGACTGATTGATTAATAGGATTCTTCCTAATTGGGTCCTACTGGATGATCGGGAATTACTAGCAGTAAATTATCTCAATAGATGTAGGAAAAATCTGTTAATTAGGAGAATTGTTTGTCATGGTAGGTAACAATTAGGAGTGTGGGTAGTCATAAAGTGATTGATAATCCTCTTTGGATCTTGTTGGATGGGATTTATAAAGTTTGGATGTTATGATTGGTATTAGAGAAGGGTAGGAGTAATCAAAGCAACAATAGCCTAATGGTTACTTATCTGGTGGTGAAGAGGAATGTGTTGCATGATCTATGTGGCATCTAATCAAACTAGAAGCATGAAGAGCTGACCGCATGTCGGGAACAGGATTGTGTTGAAGATTAAAGTTCTTAAAGTTTCCACTGACAATTAGGGTAAATAAAGGATTAGTTTTTTGATAAGTATGAGGGGTGGGTTAGCTGTCGTAAGATTAGGTAGGATAACCACATCTTGGCTTTGTATATCTCCTTTAATTTTATTTATTAATTGATTTTAGTTTTAAAAAAATATTTTGAATAGTAGCAAGTGTTAAGAATGAAGCAATTGAAGTCATCTTTTATTTGTTTATTGAGTGTCATGTGATTATCAAATGCCAACTTTTTTTTGGACAACATCTATTAATTATGCAATATAAATTGTAACTTACATGTTTTAGTTAGCTAAAGTTAAATTTGTTCAACTTGTGCGTTACTCTTGCTTCAATTTGGTGTAACCATTTGAAAGTATTCAAATTGTGCATTGCTACATAATACTCAATTATGACTAGTTTAGTGTATGGTAGAATATTTTTTAGGGTTGTTTGATTGGGTTTTTTAGATTTTAGTTTTTTTTTAATTTTTTTAAACATAAAAAAACACAGATACAATGAAAAATAGTATAAAAATAAAAAAAATGAAAACCAATGAAAACTTAGGAAAGAAAAAATATAAAATAAAAACAAAAAGCTGAACAAAAAATACAACAACATGTTTAGCTTATTACGCTTCATAATTAAAGTCATTTGTACGTTGTCAATTAATCAAATTTAAACATTTTAAATAATAAGAATTTGAGCATATATTGCAGCAAGATAGGGGTTCCATACTACTACATGTATCGATTTTAATCGAATATAAAATATGCAAAGGACTGGATAGGAACAAATCAAAAGGGCAAGGACTACTAAACATTACAATGACATCCCATTTTCAGTCCACATTTTTTTTCATCTTCTTTACATCACGCATTCTTCAACTGAATAATATGGATGAAGAACATCTAACTAATAATCAAAGCACACGACAACCATATTACACAGTTCTTTAATTTTGTACTTTCACTCTTATAATACATCATTTGGTTGGCATTTCTTCGAATGCTTTGTTAGAACCACAAGAAGTTGAAAAAACTAACTGTTGAAAAAAACCACAGCCTTTTGTCTTAATCTTTTCCCTTGAAGACTCCACATGTCGGAGACCTTTCCATATTTAAATATGTTAGGAGAACTTTTGTCATTGCATCAAAGTGACACTTATGCATAATCTTCAATTTCATCCCCATTAAATTTTTTTCATTAAACTTGTATATAAAAAAAAATTAAGAGTTGACAAGGACCAATAATGGAGGAGATGA
The DNA here is from genome assembly GCA_028565735.1 of Pinacopodium congolense. NCBI lineage: Eukaryota > Viridiplantae > Streptophyta > Magnoliopsida > Malpighiales > Erythroxylaceae > Pinacopodium > Pinacopodium congolense. The sequence goes on from JAOXYD010000135.1 coordinate 11,456,478, forward strand.
TCTCCTTAAAAAACATCTCCAAATTTTAATATATTACAGGAAGCAAGATAATTCGTTGGGATGTACCGGACACGTATGAATAATGGGACTTATTTATGTTAGATATTTCTACCATAAGTAGATATTTGAGTACATAGGCATTTTTTTTCTATTAACAAAAAGAAAATTAATTGGAGAAATTCAAAAAATTTGAGATCTTGATGAAAAAAAGAGAGATTCTAATATGAAAAAGCGTAAAAATAAGAAAATAAAATTTTTTATTATTCCAGATAATATAGATAGCACTATAAAAGAAGGAGAAATAAAAAACAAGTTTTGCTGATTTTAAGAGACACCTTAAAATTTATTCTTTTAAACAATTGCTATTGTATTTACTTTATTAGGAAGTGAATTAATGGAAATTAAATTATAAAGGCAGAATTGACCTAGACTTTTGGGACATTGGGTGGGTGCAGCATTGGGACCCATTCAGTGGACTTAGGATGGCAGGACGCACATGCACTAGTCGAGTATTTGTGCCTTTTCTCAGCAATTTCATCTCTTGGAATGTCATACCAGGTATGAACATCTACAATTCCAAATGACGCTTGACGTTTGGTTCTACCAATCACATCCAGGAAAATTGATCGAAACCATTTTTCTTGCTTTCAATACTTCTCTCTAAGTCTGGTTGCTGTGAAATTTTAGTCAAATCTAACGTCAAATATAGGAAAAGGGGGAAAAAATTACCTTGCAAATTAAGAAAAAGAGCTTTCATAAGTGAAAATGAAAGGAGTAGGTCTGTGGACCCTCTTCAATGAACTTCCATTTTTGTGACTTCGGTTTCAGATAGTCTTGGTCCTTGTCTTTAAGAAGCACTGGGGTTGGGAAGAGAACCTGTAAATGGATTTCTAGGACCCCTGAATCATAATGACAGGGCTTGTTGGGTTGTTCCTATTCCAATGTGTTGAATTAATCGAGACGACTGATTAAAACGTTTGGCCATTAATATTTCTTCACTGGAATGATAAGGTATCCAAACTTACTTTTTAGGCAAAAAAGTCTATATAAGTGAAGGACATGGAAATTACGTGCTTTACTGCAAAGTTTTTAAGAAAATGGAAGGGAATAGATTTTTCAAAGGTGAACTCTATTGAAGAAGAGACTTTTAAGTGACACAGAAACCAAAAGCCGAGGATCATCAGAACTTAGTGGCCTTCTGCGTAATTGACTAGCATTTCTTGGACGAACTAAATGAAACTACTTTGGTATATACGCTTCCTGATAGATGGTAGTAGCTCTTAACTAGCTTACGGCTACTCATGCAATAACCCAATATCTTCAAAACCGCAACAAAAGATAACCCACACATGCACATGTTGGCTTTCCATGTAAATTAAACCCCCTGTTACATTCTGAAAATGGAAAGATACACCACTACAGTCCTCTTTGGATGGCTGATATTGAAATCATTCCTGATGAGCTCAGTCTTGTCAGTGGTTCGCTCAAACTTTACTGATGAATCTTCCCTTCTGGCCTTCAAGTCTGGATTGAATTTGAACCCGGACAACATCTTAGTTGGCAATTGGAGCACTGCCACCAACATCTGCAATTGGTTTGGTGTCTCTTGTAGCAAGCGAAGACAAAGAGTCACTGCCCTAGAACTTCCCAACATGGGTCTACGAGGCACCATTTCTCCTCATATTGGTAACTTGTCATTCCTCGCATCACTAGACCTTGGACAAAATGGTTTGCATGGCAATCTGCCACATGAACTGGGGAATTTAGCTCGCTTAAAATTGCTTCTATTGCGAGAGAATCATTTGAAGGGAGCAATCCCACCCAGTTTATGCCACTGCAAGGAATTAAGAGCCATTTCTTTAGTATACAACAACTTCACTGGTGGCATACCAAAAGAGCTGGGCATATTATCTAAGCTCAAACAGTTGTCTCTAGGTGGGAACGATCTTGGGGGAACTATTCCACCTTCTTTGGGCAACATATCCAGTTTATGGTTCTTGGGTTTGGAGGCCAATGGTCTTACAGGTTCAATTCCTTCCTCTCTATATAATATCACTTCGCTACTAATCTTGTCTCTTATGAACAACTATCTCTCTGGCTCTTTTCCATCCAACATATGCCATAAATGTCGAGACGTTGAAGAGATCAACGTCTCCAACAACAACTTCAGTGGTCCTATCCCTCCAACAATAAGTGAATGTAGAGAACTTGTTCTACTTGAGATGAGTCTTAATAGATTCAAAGGGAGCATACCAGAGGAAATTGCTAGCCTACCCAAGCTTCAGCTGCTATATATCGGTGACAATGCCATAAGTGGAACCATTCCTCCTTCTTTAGGCAACTTGTCGAGCTTAGTCTATTTTTATGCCGGAAACAACCTTATTCATGGAATGATCCCTGAAGAGTTGGGGCGGCTCTCCAATTTATCAGATTTAACCCTGGGAATAAATGGCCTTACTGGTGTCATACCCCAAGCAATTCTCAACCTTACCAATTTGCAGTTCTTATCCTTAGCCTTTTGTAACCTTTCTGGTGGCCTTCCATCAACTACCGGACTTCACCTTCCAAATCTTGAAGAGCTCTCTCTGCAAGAGAACCAATTCAGCCAAGAAATCCCACTGCACTTGTCCAATTCTTCAAAGCTCACAAAACTTTTATTACACTACAATATGTTCACTGGACCCGTGCCAACAAACCTTGGCAGCTTGCAGCAACTCAAGATTCTCAACTTTGGATCCAATCTGCTCACTGGAGAACATGCAAATTCTGAACTTGGCTTCCTCAATGTCTTGTCAAGTTGCAGATCAATGGAGCAGCTGATCATCTCTTATAATCCACTTAATGGGTTTTTGCCAATTTCCATTGGCAACCACTCAAACGGTATTCAATATTTTTACGCCCAAGGATGTGGAATTCAGGGGAATGTACCTGAATGGATTGGATCGTTAAGGAACCTATATTTCCTGCACTTAAGCAACAATAGGCTCAGTGGGAAAATACCATCATCTATTGGAGAACTAAAGAAATTACAGAAGTTTCATATTGATGGGAACAAGATTGAGGGTCAAATTCCAGATCAACTATGTGAGTTACAGAGCTTGGGGGAACTAATCCTTCAAGGCAATGCCATGTATGGATCAATTCCAAGTTGTATTGGGAATCTGATTCGTTTACAGAAACTGGACGTAAGTTCTAATAAATACAACTCTTCTCTGCCAGTTAGTCTATGGTCGCTTGGAAGTCTAATTTCGTTGAACTTGTCTTCTAATTCCTTTGGTGGCCCTATACCTGTTGATGCAAAATTAGCAGTGGTTGAAAACTTGGATTTGTCCTGGAATCAGTTCTCAGGAAACATTCCAAGCACTATGCAACACTTCCAGCGCTTAAACTCTCTCAACATGTCAAATAACTTATTGCAGGGTCCAATTCCATCAAAGCTTGGCAGTTTGGTAGCGCTGGAATTCATCGATCTCTCTTTCAATGATTTATCAGGGGAGATACCAAAGTCTTTCGAGGGTTTGAAGCATCTCTGGCAATTGAATCTATCCTTCAACAAATTATCAGGAGAGATTCCAACTGGAGGACCTTTCTCAAACTTGACAGCTCAATCTTTTCTAGGGAATGAGGCACTATGTGGGAAGCCAATATTAGGATTTCCCTCTTGTGACCACAGATCACGCAGAAAACTTCATTTACTGAAATATGTTCTTCCATCAATCATAGCACTAGCAATTCTGGTTGTTTTCATTCTTTTCCTGGGAAGAATTCAGAGGAGAAAAACTCACGGTTCAAGTCAATCGGCCCCGGTACCAGTTAATTTGGAGATGCCAATGATCTCATATCATGAACTTGTTCGTGCCACCGATTCTTTTTCTGATGCAAACTTGCTTGGAGTTGGAAGCCTTGGTTCCGTATATAAAGGGGTGCTTTCAGATGGGAAAGTTGTTGCCATTAAAGTTCTGAACCTACAGCTAGAAGGGGCATTCAAGAGTTTCGACGCAGAATGCAGAGTTTTGCGTAACGTTAGACACAGGAATCTTGTTAAAGTCATAACTTCATGTTCCAGTCCTGATTTTAAAGCACTAGTCCTGCAATACATGCCAAATGGAAGCCTGGAAAAATGGTTGTATTCCCACAACTATTTCTTAAATCTAACCAAAAGAGTGAATATATTAGTTGATATTGCGGTAGCCCTGGAGTATCTCCACCATGGCCAGCCAGAAGCCGTTGTGCATTGTGACCTGAAGCCCAGCAACATTCTTCTTGATCAGGAGATGGTCGCACATGTAGGTGACTTTGGTATCTCAAAGATGTTGGCTCAAGACAGGCTCGCGACACTCACCAAAACTTTAGGCACTTTAGGTTACATGGCACCAGGTACGTCATTTTACGTTGTACCTTCTCTAACCGAATTCCTCGCCTTAATTCTGTTAGGTGCGTATCAGCTAAAAATTAGCCAATTAGCCTTGTTTAGTTGCCTTTGCTTTTTTATTTTAATTTCTTATTTTTTAAATATATAAATTTTTTTAAAATATTAATATAGTATAAAAATAAAAATATATAATAATTAATACAAAAATACAACAATCACAATAAAAAATTACAATTCACAATTTAACTAAATATCTCCTTAACTTCAAGATGTTAACTACAGTATATTAGTTCGGAAAAGCATTGTGTAAAACAACATCTTTCTTATTTCTTTTGTCAGTCTGCCATATACTGAATAATGTCTAGAGTATTTTATTGCATAAGAAGAATTCATATGAATTAAGAGGTTAGGTGAGTCTACTAGTATTTTGTACTCTCTTTTCAAAAGTAAAAGTTTATTAGGTTCAAATCTCACTTATTTACAAGCTCTCGACTTGCAATCCTTATCTAGGAGTAAAGAAAAGTTTTCCCTGTGGTTTATAATTTATAACTTCTCTAAGTCAATTTCTAAAACTAATGAATATATGTTGTGTCATTTGCTACCGGTCCCCTCTTTCCCCCCCTACTTTTATTAGTGTGCTGCATGAAGAATCAATATCAACGGATAAACTATCCATTTGTCATCTTTCTTTTATTTTTGCAATAAGATGCTTCTAAAAGAGGCTTGAGAGGTGAGGTCTGTGATGCAGAATATGGTGCACAAGGAAGAGTATCTACAAAGGGAGATGTTTATAGCTTGGGTATCATAGTGCTGGAGACAATGACAAGAAAGAAGCCAACTGATGCAATGTTCAATCGAGGGATGAGCTTGAGGCAGTGGGTAAACGAAGCGTTTCCACACAGCATTCTGGAAGTCATAGATACCAATCTAATAACAATAGAAGAGAAAAATATAGCTGGAATGGAAAATCTTCTGTTAGCCATTATGGAGTTGGGCTTGGCTTGCTCTAGGGACTTGCCTCAGGAGAGAAGTGAAGTAGAAGATGTGGTTAACAAGCTCAGCAAGATCAAATTGCAACTCCTTAGCCCCTAATGCCCTTATCTTTTTAAAGAATTGCTTGGTATTACTTTTATTTTCTTATTGTGATATTTTATTTTGATTTTGATTTTTAATTTTTGTTTAAAAATAAAAATATGTTTGATTGAAATTTGTAATAAAAAATTAAAAAAAAAACCTATTTAATTGAAAGTTGTGATAAAATTTAATTTTGTAGTGATAATTAAATATGAAATAAATTCAAATTCTTAAATTAAAATACTTTAACAGTTCTTAAAAATATATATTAATTAATAGATTGTGTCCATTATTTAATATAAAAATCTATTTTAAAAACCTATTTTTAAAACATGAAAAACAAAGTTTTTTAGTTTCTCTATTTCTGTTTATTTTAATTTTTAATTTTGAAAATAGAGGGCCAAAGTATAACATAGTAAATAGATTTTCTTCTTTAATTTCTGTGTTTTTGAAAATAAAAATAGAAAACAGAACTATAATGGATACCGAGCATCCTTGAAGTTACCAACTTTTTGGCTTATTATGTGGTGTTTGTATATTAGTAATAATTAATGGAACAATACATATTTATTCTAGCAACTTAAACATTATTATTTATCTTCCAATGAAAGAAAAATGATGAAATCACAATATTATATGACAAAGTACTATGAATTAGTAGGTTAGTTCTTATCTAGGTTGTTTTAACCTTTACAATGATATCACCATTTCAAACTTGATAAGGATCTTAATGCTCTAGTGTCAGCGGATAATGATGATAATTTGGCTAACATGATAAAAGAGTGTTAAGGAAAGAATAAATTCTTATGTTAAGAAAAGAATCAATTCTTGATTCTATATTTATGCCAAGAGATAGTGGTGTATTAGGATAACCTTTCCTTGTATAGTTTGTCAACTCATTAATTTAATTTATTGCAATTTTTTTGAGATTATATATGAAGCTTACCTCTCCACAAGATGTAAGAGACAAATATATTCTAAAAATCGTCATTCCCTTTTATAAGATTAGAGGTAAGGGACTAATGTCATGATCCTTAACTCATCCTCTATTGTTTTTCTTTCATATTTCATATTAAAAAAATGGCTATAGCTTCTTTTATACCATTCAACAAAAATTTCCTTTGCTAGTGACAATGCAAATTTAATAATATTGCAAGCTATCACTAAAAATATTTCTACATAAAATCTTAACTTAACACTTCCTATACTTTTAGTCAAACTTGATGGTGGCAATTATTCAAGTTAGTCCTTATTTATTAGAGATGCCCTTAAAGCTTTTGATCTAAAAAAATATATTGATCATGATAATATCGAGCTACTTAAATTCATTAAGGAAAAAAAATTATAGATAGGGTAAAAAATGTTCCAAACCTTAGTTACATGATATGGAAGTGCCAAGATAACTTAATCATATTGTGGCTAAAAAAATCATTTTCTATCATGGTTTTTGTCAATGTTCAAACAACTCGTCAGACATTTTTAAAACTCGAGAGTATGTTTAAACCTTAAAGTGACTCAAGAGTTTTGTCTCTTTACTGTTAACTTACTTCGCTTCAACGAGGTCTTACAAGTTGGCTAGAATATGTGAGTTTCTAAGGTTAAATTCATAGTATTTTTAAATATTAATTGATGTAAATTTACCCTTAAAATAATTTTAATATGTTTAATTATTGATTGAAATTTTTTATTTTACATAATTAAAGCTTAATTGATGATTGCTGAAGAATGAATCAAGAAATACACAAAATGATGCGAAATTGGAGCTCTCCAGATTCAATATGATGGTCTGGAAAGATCACCATATGGATCCCAAGACCCCTGTATTCATAGCCGCAATTTTGGTTATATACAGTAGTCTTTTAACTGCCATATGCATCAGTTAAACCACTATATTAAATATAGACCGGCATATCTTGACAGAAAATCCATATTTGTGGTTGCGACATGTCTTTACTAAACTTTTTTGACTTAGGATATCAAGTGGACATGTGCTAGAGGAGCTATCTAAAGGAAACTAAACACAAAAACACGCACATAATTGAGAGAAATCGGATCTGCAATATAGAGAAAGAAGTTCTTCCTTCTTCCTTATCTTTTCTTAGTTTTTCTTAGAGTTTCTTAGTTTTAAACACTTGTAATCCGAGTTATATTGTGAGTTTTGAGATGTTGTTTGTTAGAGAACATTGCTAAGACATTTATCTTTGTTTCTAAACCATTATAGGGGGTTTATAAACTCATATTATCACTTGTTTTACTCTATATTTCATATTAATCAAAGTTCATGTTTTTATAATCATATTCTTAAATTTTCTTTGATTTTCTTGTAAGGTCTTATAGAATCTGAAGCTATATTGCTGTCCATATCATGTTGAGGAGTTCAAGACTTGTCCAGGAGTTTTCTAAGACTATTTTGTAGCTTCTAAATTGTAAGGCCCCAAAATATACCCTACTTGAAATGATATATGTTTATGAAAGTATATGTGAGATAAGAGGTCAAATTGTGATATGATTTGAATGTGGAAGGCATAAAAATTATCAAGTGACAAGTTAAGTTGATACATGGAAATTAGAATGACTAAGC
>JAOXYD010000135.1:11476604-11492269 GCA_028565735.1 Pinacopodium congolense
CAATTATTAAGCTAAAATTCCATTAATATCCTCCAACCCAAAATTAAACTAGCTAATCATAATTAAATTAAGAAAAAAAAATTAAATGAACACTAAACATAATTAATTAAAAGAAAACAAAAGCTAAAAAATCAACCAATAATGTGCATCAAACTATCCCTAAAATAAACTCAAAATTCACCCTTAAGCACTAAAAAAAAAATAAAGAAACAATAAAACACTTCAAAGATTATGAAAAAATGAAAAAAGATGCAAAAGATGAAATAAACTAAAGATAAAACACACAAAGATACACTTAAAACACCTTAAAACAACTCAGAAACATAACCTAAAAGCACAATTATCAATTTCTTAACAAATTATTAGAGTGTGAGTATGCTTTTTTATCAATCTCCTCTTGTGAGTTAGCAATCCCACCATCGTTCTTGATTAAAGAAGTAATTTTGTTGGTGATTTTCCTTTTCAAGACTTCTATTATTAAAGAAACTAGTATTGTTATTCCCCTACTTCATCTTAAAGATCCCTGATCTTTTCTTAAGTAAGGGGTTGTGATTTGATACTACATTTATGCATTAGTTAAGGGTTGTTTTCTCCTCGGTCCTAGAAATGTTATTGTTTTTTCCATAAATTTCCTTTAGCATTAAAAACAGCTTTATAAGTATTGACATTCCTCTGACTATTTTGCTTTTTAAGTTCTAGCATTATCATATAAAGTTTCTTCACACAGATATAAGCTTTGAAGGTTTTGAATATATGTGATAACCCGTTCTTATTACTTCATAACTCCAGTTTAGTTTTACATCAATTTTGCGTTGTGAATTTTGTTTTCATTTGCTTGACTTCGTATTTATTTACTTAAAAAAACAATGTTTTATTTAATTTTCATTAATATGTTTTTAATTTTATTATTAAAACATAAAACATTAATTAAGTAAAATTAGAGATATATTGATTTATAAATTAAGTAAAAATTAATTTTATTTCATATCTTATATATTATTTAAGGTTAAATTTTAATAATAAATTTATCTTAATTTTAACATGAATAATTAAATAAGTAAAAATTTAAATTAAGTGATATTTTGTTAAAATAATTAATCAATAGAAAATTTGTAAACTAATGTTTATTTTAAAAACATATTTGAACATCAAAAGTCAGTGTGATCATATATAAATCAGATAACAATTATAAAAAGTCAGTGTGATCATATATAAATCCGATAACAATTATAAAAAGTTAGTGTGATCATATATTTTTTAATACCTTAAATTTTAGATATATTTACTAAATTAATAATATTTTGAACATATTTTTTCAATTAATTAATTAATTATATTATTCATAATTCTTATTGATATTTCTTTTCAAATAGTGAATTAAGATTTATTTAATTAATAATAAAATCAAATTACAATAAAATATCAAAGTTAAATTGGGGGTTTTTATGTAATAAAAATATGAAAAAAATAAAAATACTCTACTAAAAAAGTTTTCTAATAAAATTCAAAATAAAAACAAAAACATTTTGAAGCTAAATAAAAGAGGATAAAAAAATTTAAGCCTACTAGCTTGCAAATGGAGGTGCAATTTAGTATGGATATTTTAAAAGCATATTCCATTACCTTATTATGTAACAAATGTAAACAATAATGGTTAAATTAACTATGGGTTCCTATGGTTTAGTTAACTATCATTTAAGTTTCTGAGGTTTCAAAACTATCAAATAGATTCTTAAGGAATCAAATTACTATCATCTAATATTTTTTCAATAGTTTTATCATACATGACCTAACAGGTTGCTAATTAGACACGCCTATTTGGCACTCGAGGTGCACATGTTAATGTCATCTGGAAATCTATTTATTATTATTACATTTTTTGCAACACGACATTTTTTTTATTTTGACTGAAACGTTGCCATGTTAATCATAATGGCACCTAAAAGGGGAGTGAATTCTTAATTAATCATATAAATCAATTTTAATGAAAATGCAATCCCTATACTGCAATTTAACCTAAATATGATGAATATGCTCATGTCAAATGATCATAATAATAAAAATTTAACCTAACTATGATGAATATGCTTATGTCAAATGCTCATAATAATGATACAAAGAAAATGCATAGGTAATAGTAACAAAGAGATAAAAAGAGAGGTACAACGAGTAGTTTTCAAAGGGGTTTGGCAATATGCCTTTATAGCTTATGTCCACTCTCTAGTAATCTTATTGGAAATTTTAGTAATCATTCAAAAGTTTATAAATGTCATTTGGATGATGAGAAATTCCTTACAAATCTAATCTTCCTTTAGCGATGGAGAAGGGTAACCTTGTGCAAAATTTCTTTAAAGGTGAAGAGGAATCTTTCAATCTAATCTCAATCCCAACAATTTAAAAAAAAAATCCTTTCATAAAAATAATTACACATGAAGTGTGTCATACGTGAAAATCCAATTATTAAAGACTCACAAGTTTATCAAGATGAATGATTATTGTAGTCTATATTGTATCAATTTTAATTCACTTTAAACCTAAGACTAGCTAAAGGTAAGTATACCTTGTTAACAAGAAATATAAATGGAACGTAACTGAGTATTGTATTCCACAAGGACCAATTTACAAATACTTAGTCATATAATGTTTAATTATTCAAAGAATTCAAGTTTTGGTTGATGATACTTCAAAACTTAAACAATTAACTAAACACTAAGAATGCAATATATCACCAATTTATGACTAGGACTCTCCTAATGGTATAAACTAACTAGGCCTTCAGATTTAAATGAGTTAATCACTTTTACTTGTAGGTGATGGGATGATTTAGGAAATACTTCACTCAATCAAGATGTTACTAACGATCATAGATACATATTTTCTCTTTAAAAATCAAATTATTTATTTCATCAAAACATAACTTGGAATAAAAGACATGAAAAGAAAGAAGCTTAAATCTAAGTTCGTTAAATCTAGAAATTTTCACACAAGATTCTAAAGTTAGGTACACTTTTAAACTTAAATGTGGTACCTAATTGATTTTCCAATAATTAGAAGCCATTGATTATGGATTTCCAATTACCTTTTACTCCAATTTTGGGATCAAGCTAAACTAGATGAATTAAGCACTCAATTTAGGTAAAAATCATCTAGCCAATCTGTTCATAACTTGTTTAATCTCCTAAACTTAGCCAAAATAGCCTATCTATCAATATTCATTTTTGAAAATAAAATAAAGACATAAAATGCATATTCATTAGATGAAAAAAAAAGGAGTCTATAAAAGTATAAAGACAACGTTACAAAAAGACAACTGGAAATTAGTCAATCCCTCCTTTTTTTTTGGTTATTCTCACTCTTTGGACGCTCCCATAAGTTTTAAAAGCAAAGCAATGAAATATGGAAAATAAAAGTTCATAGAAGTTCATAGAAGTTCCTCTTCTCTTTTTATTCTCAATTCACCTAAATGATCCATGAATAACTTGGAATAAAAGGAAATGAATGCAAGAGTCCTAAAATTAAGTTTGTTAATCATAGGTATCCTCACACAAGTTCCTAAGGCTGGTCTACGCTTAATTTCAAGTATGTCGCTTAATTCATTTTCTGGAAATTAAACACTAATGGTTATGATATTTAATCACTAAGGCCTTAATCTAGGTGATCAAGCTAAATAATGTTAAATATGCACTCAATAAAGAAAAAATCAACACCATTAAAATATGTCCTAATCCAATATCAATGCTAACCTTAATAAAAAATACTTACTCACATATATTCATCAAGATAACATAAGTCATGGTCATAACATGTATTTTCATTGATTGAATACTCAAAATAAAACAACTAAGCAAACACTTAAACTAAGAACATAAAACAAAACATAACATTCGACCAAGATAAAAAAACAACTCTTGAAAATGAAAAGAAAATACGAAGTTAAATAACTATCTAACAAATTGACTAAACTATGGTAAAGAAACAACCAAAATCGAAACAAGGACAAGTGAAACTAAATCCAGGGAAGCCATATTTGTTGACTAGGAAGACTCTTCTAATACATGGGATTGTTCACATCTATGGCACCAAGAGAAGCTCTAAGAAACTCATTCTCAACAAACTATCAAAATCTTGACAAAAGAGAGCCACCACACTAAATGATAAAGGAAAAAAAATAATGGAAAAAAAGCTAGAAGAGTGGCCTTGAAGAGACATGTTGATGCAGTACAATGGAGAGATTTTTCTCATGCTAGGCCGATGCCTCATTACCAAGAGCTTCTAATGGTTGTTCTGCACTTTCTCTCATGTAGGCATCATGTTGAATATGCAATCCATTCTTATTTTGTGCAAGTTGTACACTTCTTGTTTTTCTCTCCTTTTTACTGTCCACTCTCTTAGTAAATGTAGCTTCCTTCCTTTCTTATTTTTCTAGCCCATCATTCTCTAAAGCTAGGCTGCCTTAAGTACTCCAAAGAGCTTCTAATGGCTATTCTCCAAATGTTCTCCCATGGTGTTTTGTGTAGCCCCCTTTTTGGCCTAAAGTAGCTCTCCTTCTTTCTTGAATTTTCTAGCCCGTCACTTTAATCGATGGCTTCAAAATGTGTGTTCCTTTCTAGTCGTGCTCTCTTTTTCTTTTTTCTATCCTTTATTATTTTATATCTTAGGGTTTAGTGCTCACACAAGACAAGTATCTTTGTCTCATTATCACTTGGTTTCAATCTTTAGACATTGGTTGCATGGTGAGGGTCATTGTCCAATAGTCAAGCGTTATGTAGAACATGATATGCTCTTCTCACTTGGCAAGTGAAATGTCATTTTCAATGGTTGAAAGGTGATGGAATTCACGTGTCTTGGTCTTTAATTTTGGATGGGAACCAGTTGCATTTTGATTGGATTCATGTGCTCAACTCCACCTAGCCTTCTCCATTCGATTGTGCTTCAATTTTTTGCTCATTTGGCTACAATTTTCAGCTACATTATTGGCTATAAGGAAGGCTAATGTGATGCTTCTTTTAAGCCATATACTAAATCATTTGGACTGCTTAGGGAACGCTTTAATTGGCTGTCATCTAATCCCTTTTTCTGCCACATTTTAAAGCCTCCTAGACAACATTTGTGCCATGTTTTGAAGCAAGATTTGTTTATAGTCTTTAAAAGCTTATAGCCCCCTTTACAAAGCCTCCAATTTCCAAGCCAAGTTAAACCATTTTGTTGCAAATTTTAAGACAAATTCCAGCTACCATTTCATGGTTAGAAGGCTATCCAAAGATGGTCCATTTGCTTATAAACTTCATGCTTTCATCTTGCAATTGTATTCCATAACTAAATCCACATGTACAATTAAAAGGAATACAAAATGAGAAATTAAACACAAATAGCTCCTAATTGATGCAATTAAAATATTAAATGGGAAAACATAGTAAAATATGCATCTAAGATCAATATAAAATGCCTATTAACAACACCCCCATACTGGAATTGTTGGTTGTCCTCAAGCAACCCACTTAGGCACTCAAAAGAAAATCTTCTAGGGATAGCTAAAGGTTAACCAAGCAACTCAATATGAAATATGCAATCAAATACAATCAGTATCATCTCATTTAAGGTTGATAATGACTTAATTCATATGGTTATTATACATAATTCAACTCCTCAAACATAATACCAAATTTCAAGAAACTCACTAAGATCTTTATGAAAAATTTTTGTAGATGGATTTCAAATTCTTAGTTCACTCATTCAATCATGAAAGATCCTCCAAAAGTACTATGTAAACAATTATTCACATTGAATCACAATTCTACTTAGTTAACGTCATGCCTTCTTCAAACTTCAACCCAATGCATAATAATCCATCTCATATATAAAATTAACACAAATAAACACAAACATACTTAAGCACTAATGAGCAAAGGTTGGGTTGAGAGGTCACTTGGTTTTGTATATTTTAAAGTAAACATCTTGTCATGAACACCCCAGGTTATTCAACCAAGCCACCTCATACCAACTCGGTACTAACACCACTCATGAACTTTGACTTTTTTAAGGTATAAAATTGGCGGAGTGAAATATTGCTCAACTAGCTCTCTTTTTTTCTTTTTTTTTAATTTTTCTTTTCTCTCATTTTTTATTTTTTTCCTCTTTCTTTTTCTTATCTTTTATCTTTTCTTTTCTCTTTATTTTTTTATCATGAAACAAAAAGCATTCTATATGTAAAACATCATAATGATCATCAAGAATCCATTTACCAAAGTCATGATATAAACCAAATGTCATCAATCCTCAATATTCATAACCAGCTACATAGACTAAACTACTTATCCAATTGTGTACCTTTCAACTTTTGAGGATATGGGATCTGAGGTCTTACTAGATATATGATGGGGTCAGAAAATAACCTTGGATGATCCTCTTTTGCAATTGGTATTCCCTTACGCTCCTTGATAGCCTTACAAATCTCTTTTTCTTCACTCATCTCCACTTCATTATCCTTATACTTCTCCTTAACGTCCTCAAGCTATCTTCCACTCCTCAATAAGATCTCCTTTGCATGCTCTCTCGATTTGGCTTTAGTACTACTAGGCAAAGAACCCGGAGGTCTTTCCTTTAATAACCTTGCAATTTTGGCAAATCTGATTCTCCAGGTTTCTGATAGAGGACTCTTTGTTTTGTATCCTAACCTCGGTGGTGGAGATGTACTTTGAGAGTAGCTTTTCAAGGATAGATTTCTTAAGTGGCATACGATTAGGAGCCTTAAAACTAAGAGTTACCTGTCTTTGAATGTTGGATGATTGTGGTTGTGCCATATGATCATTCCTCTAAGAGAAGATGGGATGATTCCTCAACCCAGGGATGTAGGTGTTATAATACGGGTCCCCTCTTTGTCTGTTGTAATTGCCCATATAATGGGCCTCCTCTTGCTCCTGAGAAAAGGGGTCCCCAAGTTGACAATCGGTAGTTGAAATGGAATCTCCACCACAATGCTCACACATGGCAGAACTTCTTATAGATGAACTCACTCCTCCTCTTACATTATGCATAAGGCTATCAAATTTCTTCATCCAAACCTCCAATTGAGCAGATGAGGCAATTTTATTGTCCACTACACGAGCACCTACAGGTCGCTTGGGATGCCTCTCTGTATGATATTGAAAGCTGCCTGTGGCCATCTCATTAATCAATCTATAAGCTTAATCCAGTGTCTTCCTAATCAAGCTATCTCCTGCTACTGCATCTATAGTACTCCTACTATATGGTGTCACTCTTGTATAGAAGGTGTTGACCTACTGCCATGTAGAGAACCCATGACTAAGGCATTGTGCCAACATCTCTCTGAATCGCTCCCATGCCTCATATAAGCTTTCATTCTCATATTGTGTGAAGGAACTGATCTCATTCTTCATCTTTGCAACCTTAGTAGGAGGGAAAAACTTGGTAAGAACCAACCTCATCAACTCATCCCGTGTAGTAATTGACTATAGTTTAAGGCAGCCAACCATGCTCTCACCTTATCCCTTAGAGAAAATGGGAATAACCTTAATTGCACAACATCATTTGATACCCCATTCTGCTTAAACAAATCACAAAAATCCAGAAATGTCTCTAAATGAGTGTTCGGATCCTCTAAAGGTAGTCCTCTAAACTGAGATTCCCTCACTATAAAGGTAATGTGGTGGGTAATCTCGAACTTCATAGCTTTAACTTAAGGACTTACAATTGAAGGCATGAGTCTATTATTGTTCCCCATGGTTAAATCCACCATGGTTAACTCCTCTCTCTCTTCAGGATGCTACATAATCTCTTCTTCACGTTGCTCCATCTATATAAACTGTACTTCACTCTCAAATAGCTCTCATCTATCCTCTTCTCTGACCTTGCTAGTTTAAGCCAATCTAGCTTCCCTTTGTAACCTTCTAACAATTTTCTCAATTTCAGTATCAAGTGGTTAACTCTCAGGCTTTTGACCACGAGTGAGAATAAACAAAAGAAAATAAACAAAAAGAAAGCAATAACAGGGCTAAAATTTAAATTAAACACTCTAAAGCAAAGTAATAAAGCAAGCAACTAAGATAAGTTGACAAACAATGAAACAAGAACTAAATTGGAGATAAACATCACCGTCTAACCTAGTACCTCCCAATTAGAAAATCCCGGGCAATGATGCTAAAAACTTGTTGCGGTCTAAACAAAGTAATATAAATCAATTTCTATCTTAGACCAAACTGAAGCAAGCATACCTCGTCGATAAGTAATATAAAATAAAAAGAACTGAATATCATACCCAAGGGATTCCAAAAAGGAAAAAATTAACTTAAATGATACAAAATTACTCAGAAGATCAATATTTGATTGAATGGCAAATGAATTCAAAAAGGCGAAATAAGAAAATATGCAAGATGCAAATTAATGGACTAAATGCAATATAACTGGATCAAATGATAGAAAAATGGTTGAGGCATCACAATTCAATTAGATTAGGCACTCAAAACTGAAAATGATGGATTGATTTAGGATTTACCTTCCTTAAGCAAGTCACACCTAATGTTCATAGAAGTTCCTCTTCTCATTTTACTCTGAATTCACCTAAATGATCCTTAGATAACTTGGAATAAAAGGAAATGAATGCAAAAGGCCTAAAATTAAGTTTGTTAATCCTATGTATCCTCACGTAAGATCCTAATGATGGTCTATGTTTAGTTTCAAATATGTCGCTTAATCAACTTTCGGGAAATTAAACACCAGTAGTTATGTTATTTCATCACATAAGGCCTTAATCTAGGTGATTAAGCTAAATAAGGTTAAATATGCACTCAATCAAGGCAAAATCAACACCATAAAAATATTTCCTAATCCAAAATCAATCCTAATGTCAACCAAAAATACTTACTCACACATATTCATCAAGATAACAAAAGTCATGGTGATAACATGTATTTTCATTGATTGAATACTTAAAGTAAAACCACTAAGCAAACACTTAAACTAAGAACTTAAAACAAAACAAAACATTCAAGCTAGATAGGAAAAGAACTCTTGAAAATGAAAAGCAATAACCAAGTCAAAGAACTATCTAACAATTTGATTAAACTATGGAAAAGAAACATCCAAAACTAAAACAAGGATAAATTTAAAAAAACCATCTTTGCTAACTAGGAAGACTCTTTTAATGCATAGGGCTGCTCACATCCACAACACCAAGAGAAGCTTGCTACGTCGGTTTGGTATCACTTTTTTTTAGCTCAAATAAATTAATCAATTATTATTCAATTCCAATCAAATACCAAATCAACTTAACGACAGTGTACCGATCACAAGTAAAAAAGAGGAGCACATTTAAGACTCTGAAATGTCGAACCCACAGAGAGAATATGTATTGGTGACTACTAAGGCATTAGGATCACAATTATATAAGGAACCAAGGACTTAAAACTAAAAGGGTCAGATAGACTCAAAACAAACTAAAGACACCTAAAAACTTTCAAACTTTGTACTTGAACTCCAAATTGTCTAGGGATTACGAAAAGATTAAATTGCGAATGACTACGCTTCAAATGACTTAAGTAAGTTATGAATGTTGGAATCTCTAACCTAGGGCCTTTACTAACTCAAGACAAGCTATGGTTAAGTTTATGTCTTTTCTTTAACCATCCTAAATTGATATTTGGTTATTTCATCAATTAGTAGGCATTAGGCCTAATGTTTAAGAATTTCTAATCCTAAATTTCATTTTAAATTAGTGCCCTCATGATAAACAAAGTAGATTTCTCGAATCCAAGGATGAGACCATGTTATTTACAGATTTGTCCAATGATTTAAGTAGAGATTGTCGGACCCTAAACCATCTTTAATCATATTCTAGGTGGCCAACTTAAAATAAGCACTAAACACTCACATAAACAAAGATTATGATCTAAACTTTTGTTAATCATGCACTTAAGACATTCAAGAACCTATCCAAACCTATAATTTTTCTCAAAACATCACAAACATACAAGAGATTTAGATTCAAATAAAAACATCCCATGTTCTTGAATATATATGAACAAAGAGATAAAATAAGGTGAAGAAGGGGTTGAGATTTCACCAATTGATGATACAAAGTGTTAGGCAACCTCCAATCACCTTAAACAACTCTTGAAAATCCTTAAAACACCCTGAAATGAAAACCCTAAAACCTAAGGAGAAGAAGGAGAGAATCTTTTTTAATATGAATTCTCCCTTCACATCTATTGTTAGCTAGTACAGATTTGGTCTTTAAGTCTTCTTATATGTGTTAGCTGCAAGTAGGATCACGTGGGAGCCAATTTGCACAAGTGGGGAGGAAGTTGCATCTATTTTTGTACTTACTACTTACTAAAACGACACTTGAATAGTAGTAAAATGGCACCTTATGAACACCGCCACTTAAGTCTCTAGAAAGTAAAATGGAGGGTGACCAGGAGTAAAACGAAGAGGTTCTAGTCCTATGGATTGATGAACAGGAGTAAAATCTTGGATGAACAAGAGTAAAACCTTGGATGAACAGGTCTACAGTTTATGTCCAAATTCCAGATTTTCATCAATCATTTATTGGATTTTTTTGAAGTTTTTGTTTCCAATCTACATATACATTAATTTAAATTATATTTACACACTTTAACATCAAGTTAGAGCAATTATACATTAATTTAGCATAAAATGGATATGGAAAGATGATAAATTCCAAGCCTATCAACTCCCCTACACCTAGCTTTTGGTTGTGCAAAAGGAAATCATTCAATCATCAAGTTTAACATGACTTATAAGCTAAGAAAAACTTTCTCAATTCATCAAATCATGATAAATGGACCAATTTCCTTAGGTTTTCAAACATTATGCACCTAAAACATGATATATAACTAAATAAGCATATCAAGTCATAAACAATCTTAAATTACTTTATATTTCTTCAAATTCAATGCATATCACATGCCAAAGTCCATGAACAAAATTAATAGTGCTAAAGCAAATGTATGATCTTTCAAAATCATCAAACATCCTATTATTGCTTAAAACCAAAATCTAAACCAAAAAGGTGAGTTTATAAGCTTAGTTGAGAAGTCACTCAATCTTTTGTACTCAAAGGCGAACATTTTACCGTCAATAACCCTTAGCTTACTGGATTGAGCCACCTTTCCTGAATTGGATTTGCCTACTAATAAACTTCAACCAAGCGGTTAGAAGTCAGCGGAGTGTAAACCTCACTTATTCCAACTCTCTCTTTTTTCATTTTTTTCTTTTGCATTTTTAATTTGTTTTCTCTTTTTCTTTCTTTCTTTTTTCAAAAAACTAAAGCAAGATGAAGATATAATTCAAAAGAAGGCACATGATGCTTTAATACCATGCAGTTTAAAAATGGAATTCATTATGATCAAAAGACATCATGATCAAAACTTGAAACAATTTAAAACCATTAAATCATTCACATACTTAATCAATCACATAACATCTCAAATGGGCATACTAAATGAAAAAAAAGAAGGAAAAACTTCCAGAAAAATATGCACCAAAGGAAAAAAAAATTAAAATTTCCACAGATCATAGATTACGTTGAAAAAGATGCTAAAGTGACATAATTAAAAACAAATAAAACATAAGTGTGTAACAACGTAACTCATCTAATCCCTCCCCTACACTTAAATTGAACATTTTCCTCAATGTTCTAAAATCAATATAAAATACAAATATGAGGTAAAAAGGAATAGAAAGCACCGAATAGATGTATAATATTTCTTGAAGATCCTTTGGAAAGGTGCAATGCAAAATTTGATGCATAAAAATGAATAGCAAACTTGATCCATTCCTGAAAAGCACCAAAAAAAAGATCAAAGTACTAGAAACCAAATAAAAGCAACTAAGACAATGAATAACAAGGAGCATAAAAAATGGAAACAAAAGAAAAGCATACTAAACAAAGAAAAACACACCAAAGAACTAAAAACCACTAATATGGTTGGGTTGCCTTCCAATTAGTGCTTCTTTAAGTTCTTTTAACCGGACTTTAAAGTTAGGGGATCTTCAACCTAAAATAAAGTCCATAATCTAACATTTTTCACATTAAGCTCTTTGGACTGAAAAGAGGCCAAATTTGGAAAAGGTCCTAAAACATTAAGTTGATTTTTCAAATTAAGGACCTGAAGCTTTATGGAACACCATTCATGACTTTGAAAATTCCGTGGTTAACAGTCTCGGATTACCATGACTGGCCTAGAATCAAAAGCATCAACACCAAATTCAGCATCATTTACAAATTCAATAACCTTATCATCATGATCTTCAACATGAATACTATCCTTAACATCAATGAAATTAATAGAAGCCTCATCCATTTGATCATTCAACAAGTATGCATAATAACTTTCATTACTTTCACGTTCACTTCCATAAACGAAATTTTCGCTTCTAATTGCATCATTGTCCTTAAAATCCATAAAATTTACAATATGATGGAGAGACACCATGGAAAAATCATCATCATCACTATCCATAATACACACTTCTAAATCAATTTGCTCATAGTCAAAAATGGAGTTGGATTACTAAGAATGATTATTAACATCCATAATTCTCTCAAGTTTCGATAAGAAGGTTCCAACTCTTTGAATATTGCTTGATTTTCAAGATGCTCATTCAAATTGAGATACACTATAGAATGGTTAACGCAATTTATGAAACAGTTAAATAGAACACCTAGAATGAGCATTCAACATCTGTTGATATGGAACGCTAGGTTGGTAAGATTAGACAGACGAATTTTCTTCACTTATACCCTCCATTTCATTGTTATTAGATATAGTGACGGCCATAACATGTTCCTTAGAAGTTAGTTCAAGCATCGAAGGTATGGGTATAGGTAACCTCTCGTTTAAAAGCTTTACAATCTGACCTACTTGAGTCTCGAAATTCTTAATTTAATTGTCATGAACAACACCTAAGTCTCCACTATTGAGTATTTTCTTTGTTTTACTTTCTTCTATGATTATTTACATTCATGTTTCATTAGTTTAAATTTAATTTCAAAGTTCCTACCATCTTATTTACCTTAAAAAAGCGAATTCAAGTCGTTAGGTGTCTAGACTCAATCCTTGTGGGATCGATATCAATTATGCTATAAGTTGCAATCTGTATACTTATAGTGTAGTTAAAACTAGCAAACAAGTTTTTGATGCCGTTGCTGGGGATTGATATTTAACAGCTTAGATGATTTAAGTAACTTTGATTTAAGTTTTATTGGTACTTTTCCATGTGTCTTTACAGGCGTATGAACGCAAGGAGTACGCGAAAATCCACCGAAGTAAGTGATAAAGTGCTCTAGGATATAACAAGACACAAATCGGAGCTGAGAAGAGTAAAGCACGAAGACATTATATAGAGAAATATGGCTAAAGAAGGAGAACAAGGGATGGCCGAGAGAACTTTGATGGACTTTATGAGGCCTAGATTTAGATCACAAGGAGTTGCAAGGCCTTCGGTCACGATAAACCATTTTTAAATCAAGCCGGCACTTCTAAACATCCTCCAAAACAGTGTCCAGTCCTATAGATTGTCAACAGAAGATCCTAATGCCCATCTAGCCAACTTCTTGGAGATATGCGATACTTTTTGGTTTCATGGTATGTCTGATGTTGCTGTGAGATTTAAATTATTTTGTTTCACTTTGAAGGATAGAGTGAAGGCGTAGTACAACTTGCTCAATTTAGGTTAGATTACTACATGGGAGCAAGTGGCCCAAGCCTTCCTTGCTAAGTACTTCCCTTTACAAAAACTATGAAGATTGTCAAGAGGATTAAAAATTTTCAACAAGGTGATGGGGAGTCATTATACAAAGCTTGGGAGAGGTTTAAAGAGTTACAGAGAAGTTGCCCAAATCACAACCTTCCAAGAGAGTTCCTTTCACAAACATTCTACAATGGTGTAAATCATAATACAAGAGGAACGATAGATGCAGTTGTTGGAGGTTCTTTAATGCAAAAAACTATTGAGGCAGCTCATGATGTTTTGAAGGAGTTGGCGAGCAATAGTTGTATGTGGTCCAGTGAGAGAAGTAGACAAGGGCTAAAAGAGAAAAAAAGGGATTATACCAGTTGACTCGGTAATAGTTTTGCAAGCACAGATCATAACCCTCACTAGACAGTTGAACAATATGTAAGGAGCTTCTTCTTCAACTGTCAAAGCCATGCACTATCAATGTGAGCTTTGTGGGGAAGACAACCATGGTACTACAGAATGTTTCTTACTGGGAGCTAATGGCATTGAGTAGGTAAAATATGTTGGTCAACCACAATGAGGTAACAACCCATACTCCAAGACTTATAATCCAGGGTAGAAGAACCACCCAAACTTTTCTTGGAGTACTAACAATGCAGGTGGGAAGCAAGATCTCAAAGACCTCATGGATTCCAACAAGACCTCTTTGGGTTATTGGAAAGCAAGATAAATAAGATGATGGATGTTATGGAAAACAGATTTACAAGTCAGGAGGCAAAGTTCAACCAAAATTTGAAGAATTATCCTTCATCTATCCATAATTTAGAGGTATAGGTAAGTCAACTAGCCAATGTGTTATCCTCTATGAATGCAGATAGCCTACCGAGTACCACCGAAGCAGGCATTATTATTTAACTCTCGACTTTGTTTATTTCTAGGAAAGTTAAAATCTCATTGAAGTGGTCCATTAAAAGTCATTTAAGTATTCGAGCATGGATCAGTTGAATTGGAGAATAATAAGGGTGAAACATTTAAAGTGAATGGCCAAAGATGCTAACATTATTTCGGAGGTAGTCTCTCTAGTAAAAGGGAAGTAATATCTTCTCTGTTCCTTTTGTAATTTTACAACTTACTTTAACATGTTTTATTAGTAATTAATTTCTTATTTTATTTTATTTATTAGTTTTATTATTGTTATAAAAAAATTAATACGGTAAAATTTATAAAATAAAATAAAAAATAAAAAATGAAACAAAAATAACAATGGGTGATAGCTGCGTCGCTCACAGCATCGCTCAAAGAGTGACGCTACACCATGTTTATAAAAAAATATTTTTTTTCTCTTTTATATATATCTATATTTCCATTTTCTCTTTATTCCTTTTTCTTAAACCCTAGGTTGTCTTAAACTTTCCTCTCCTAGTGCAACCTCTATTTTTTCTCTCCTCTTTATTTTTTAACCTTAAATTTTTTTTTCACTCTAATACTCTATTTTTCAAAATTTTCACAAACCTTTCATTACTATTACATCAAGCTTCAAGTTTTCAATTTTTTTTCATTAAAAAATCATACATTCTTGATTAATCATTGTTTTCATTATATTCTCATCTGACCTCTTCTTTTGGGCCTCTTTTGATAGGTTTTGCACAATACCCATCACCATGGCACCCAAGAGAAGACAAGTTGGAAGCAACAACTAATCTAAAGGCAAAGAGTTAGCCCTCCATCAAGGATCACAAGATAAGGCTCACAAATTTGGTGCTCCTTTTCCAATCTTTAGTGACGAAGAAGGTACGAAATTTTTACAACACAAAGGTAAGTCTGTTATTTCTCCTAAACAGTTAAGATTTCAAATTCTTGAAGAAATTAGGTTGAAAGATAAGATTGAACACCTAGGTAAAAAGATAGGTTGGGAGAAATTCATCAATTTTGACTATGTGGTATTT
>JAOXYD010000135.1:11495590-11534624 GCA_028565735.1 Pinacopodium congolense
AGGAAACAATTTAATAAGAGATATGTGAGTTTTGTGGGTTATATGGACATAATTCAAATAATTATATAAATAAAAGTTTAATGAACACTCAAGAGGAGGCCAATTATATGGGTAACTTGGGAAATAAGTAACAATACAACGATCCTTATTCCAATACCTACAATCCCGGTTGGATAAATCACCCCAATGTCTCATGAAAAAATCAAGGTATAGCTAGGCCCATAGGACCATCTGGATTCTAATAACAAAGACCTCAATTTCAAGTTCCAATTCAGCAACAGCCCCCATTGCAAGAGAAAAAGTCTTCACTTGAAGAGATAATGCTACAGTACATGAAGAAGATGGACGAGGCAATTCAATCTAACAAGGCTTCTATCCATAACTTAGAGATGCAAGTTAGCCAATTAGCCAAAACAGTTACTAAAAGAGATCCTAGGAGACTTCCTAGCATTACAGAAGTAAATCCTAAGGAGGGACTCATAGCTATTAGCTTGAGGAGTGGTAAAGGAATACCAAGTGAGGATATAGAGAAGAAAGTAGGTAAAAAAGGGTGGAAAAGTAGATGCCGAAATTTTTTTGAAGCAAGGGCAATTAGAGGAGCAATTTGGAGAGGAAAAGAAGTTAGAAAAAATATTGCCAAATTCAGTTAAGCCTTATATTCCCCCAATTCTATATCTACATAATATTCAAAGTGGAAGTTGATCACAAGAGGGAGACTAGAAGATTTACTTGAAGAGATTTATGGTAACTAAAACTTTAAAAAAGAAGTTGGCTTTTAATTGGAGAGAGAAGAGTTAGATTGGAGGAAGATTACACAATTATTTTTCTAGCTAAAGAAAATCAAGTTTTTTTTATGGAGGGAGTGAAAGAACCAAAAAAAATTTTATCTCTAGAAAGAGAAAGAGAAAAAGGTGAATTTAGAAGAAAAGGAGAGAAGGAGATAGACCTAGTGGGGAGCTATTTTTCCATTGGAGTTCTTAAGAAATCAAGGAGAAGAAGAAGTAAGTTTTTAGGGATCTCAAGCGAAGAATCAACGAGTTTTTATTTTCTTATCTTTCCTTTGTCTCATTATTTATGTTTAGAATTTCATTGAATGTTTATTTTTATCTTTTTATTATGAGTAACTAATTCTTCGACTAGAGATAGAGATGCAACTTAATTGAAGGATATTTTTTATTATGGATGTTATTTTTCTTTGATTAATTGAATTTTTAATTATCTTTCTTGGTTTAGTTTCCTTGTGTTTATTACAAATTATATGCTTGGCCACCATGTGATCTTCTTATTAGGGTTTATATGAAGAACTGAAAGGAGAAGTATAAATCCAAATCTAGGAAGGTAGAGATAATTAAATTGATAAATAAATATATCAGTTTGATTATTATGCGTTAATTGTTACTTAAAGGATCTAATTAATTTATTAACCATTGGGAATTGATTGATTCTTAGTTAGGTACAACCTAGTGACTTGGAAAAGCTCTAGGATGTTATTGAATCAATTGTACTCAAGAAATTCGGAACTAACATCTATATCATCAGTTGAATTCAATTAGGTGAATCCCGATCTCTAGTGTTGCGTCTAATTAATTTCGTTGATAATTGTTCATTTAATCTATTAATTTTATTTCCTTTCTTCTTTAATTGTTTAATTAGCTATAAAATTAATTTAATAACAATTTGACCTTGTCTCTGTGGGATCGACTTTGTTCATATTACAATTGATCCTGTATACTTGCAGGTTTAGTCATTAAATTATTATCATTAGGCTCAATCATTTAGTTCTTTACAATTGATAGGGGCATGTCTAATATACACTCATTTAATAAATATATGTTAAAAGTGATCAAACTTTGAACTTGTAAAATATAAAACTTTTATTATAATATTTAGCACGTAATATAAAAGTTAAAATTTTGAATATGCATTTAAAAAACTAAATTTTACTCCAAATATGCTTTACATATTAACTTATGTTAAATATGTAAAAAATGCTTTCACAATTTTCAAAATCTCATTAATTGTATACCTATTATACAAATTCATATAAATACATTTGTTTCTATCCACAGATATCAAAAGAAATCTATATGATTTTATTACATTTATTTTTATTTTTATTTCATATCGATAAAATAGGTGTATAAACTATATTAAACATACATATATTTACTTATAAATATATTAAAATAATTAATATCTGTATTAATTATAATATATCTCTATTTAAAATTATAAAAATAATTCATATCATAAAAACATATGCTACATTCTGGTGAAAACAAATATTATATTAATAAAATTTAATATGTGTTATAAAAATTTAAACATGATATAAAATATTTTTCACATATATATACTAAATAGCTATATATATATCCACATGTATGTACTATAAAAAATATATAAATAATTTTAAACTTGAAAATATTAAATTTTATTATAAAAATTAAAACATCATATAAAATTAATCAATTTTAACGTCGAAATTGACTTTAAATAGTAAATACTATCTTGAGGTATTTTAATAAATTTTAAAGTTATTATCTATATCAATGCTTCGTTAGAATATACTGAACTTTTTAGAATAGGTCTTTTATGTTTTCAATACAACATTTTAAAAAATTTTCACATGTTGCTTTGAAATTATCCATTACAATTAATAATAATACATATAGCTTTTCAATGAGTTTATAATTTCTTTTCTTATATTTATTAATATCATTGTATCTCTACAATTGGAGAAGGTATAATTTTTTTTCTATTTATATGTAAAAAAGTAGAAAGTTATTATTATTGTATCATATTTATTGTTAGATGATAATTGGTAACTTTGTACTTTTATTTACTTATTGTAATTGATATTTATTTAATTTTCACAAAAAACATTTTATACAATATTTGAAGTAAAATAATCACAAGTTATCAATATATGGAAATCGTTAAATATGTGAAATGGTTCACATTTAGCTTGGGATTTTTTAGTTTTATTTAAAATTTAAAATTTATATTTAAACATGAAAATATTAATCACTAATATCATTAACGATTTTATGAAAATTTTATATGATATTTTAAATATCTATTATAAAATAATTTATACTAACAATATATAAAGTTATTTTAAATTGGACGAAATTCAACTATTTTAACTTGCTTTGTAAAATATAATTATTTAACATAAATTAATCTAGTTTTTGTATTCATTATAAGTTATGAAGATATCATTTAAAATTATTAAATTTAAATTTATATCTACATAATATTTTTATTAATTTAATTTAATCTTTATAATACATAAGAACTATTATAAACAAAAATAGAAAAGAATACTATTACCTTAAGAAAATAATTAAAAAATTGAGATCTATTTTATTCATCTTTTTATTTTTATTTTTTAAATATAAAATTAATATAAAATAATTTATTAATTTTTATTTGTTTTCATCTGTTTCTATTAAATTTTAAATTCTATTTTAATTAATTTTAAGTTATTTTTATTAATTTTTATGAAAAAAAATAGAAACAGCAACTTTGGGACAAAGTACTGCAGGCCTTGTTTACTTTAGCTTTTTTTTTTGTTTTAGTTTTCTGTTTTTCTAAACACAAAAATCGATAAAGAAAACATACTAATACAACACAGAAATCGATAAAGAAAACACAATTACCAATACAAAAATACAATAACTACAATACAAAACAACAATCTACAACCCAACTAAACATCCCCGCCTCGTTACTTCTATCACCGCCTCGTTGAGTTCAAACTTCAAACTTCAAACTTCAAACTTCAAATCTTCGAGAAAGGCTTTTAAAAATTAAAAAAAAAAAAAATCTGCGTGGCATTTCCGTTATTAACCATGAAATGGGAGGGTAGCCAAAAACCCAATCACGAGCAATTGTTACCTTACGGTACCTTGCCCCCCTAGTTAAGCGTCGCCGAAAGCTCTCTCTCGCCTCTTTCTCTCTCTATATTTTCGTCAATTTCACTCACCAAAGCCCCAGTTCTGTTGCTCTCACTCTCCGATCTCTTGGTTTTCTCTGTAGGGTTAGGGTTTATTGTTAAATGGGTCAACAATCGTTAATATACAGCTTTGTGGCGCGTGGGACGGTGATTTTGGCGGAGTACACGGAGTTCACCGGAAATTTCACCAGTATCGCCGCTCAGTGCCTCCAGAAACTTCCGGCAACTAATAACAAATTTACGTACAACTGCGATGGCCACACCTTTAACTACCTCGTCGATAACGGCTTCAGTATATATATCCTCTTCCCTCGATCTCTCGATTTTGTTTTCTCTAGTTTTCTTTTTTGCCTTTATGAATATTTCAGTATTCCGATCTGTTTTTTCGCTGTGATAGACTGTGCTATTTGGGTTCCGATCTTGTTTTATTGACTTTGGTTGTAGATTTTGATGTTCATATGATCTACAGGACTATGACTAGGATTTTTGTTTTGTCACCTACAGTTATTATTGTCTTTTTGGTTATATCTTCTGATCCAATAGAGTCTCTGATCATTGGACTGCTCTGAGGGCTTTTATTTTTTATACTTTTTTGTGCGGAAATTGCAAGTTTTGAGTTGCAAATCCATTTTCGGTTGTAATTTTATTTCAAGAAGAATGAGTAGTATAGTGACATAGTGATGCGATGTCCTTTCTGGTCCTCGTTGTATGGTTGAGTAAATTTTGCTTAACAACCACTTGGCCTTCTGTAATTTATGGTGGTAAAACTGCTCAGTGATCTCATTTAGGAGATATAAGGGAAGAACTGAGGATCGTTTAGGTCCTACAGATTCTTAATATTGGTCAATCTATAAGTTATGACATAGAAATGTTTTGATTACACTTAGGTTTTAATCGTCATATATTTAAGCAATGGGAAATCTATTGTCAATGTCTCTCTTCTTCTATTTGAGCGGTAATTTTTTCAATTTCCCTTTATAGGCTTTATCTGAACACACAAACGATAGGTTAATTGCTGTCCAGGTTTCTAAAGTTTTTAGAATGAGTGATTTTACTACCGGAGAAAAATATTGCCAGATATGCATCGTATTAATGAAATTGGAGTAGCTATGAGGATACCAAATTAGGGATGGGTTTTCAAGATGGTGGTAATAAGAGGTTTTGTTTAGTTGAAAAGTTGGCATGTCTGTAATTATTGTGTTAGCATCCCTATTGTGATGTCATCATACAATTAAAACCTAGCAGAAAGGATCTGTATATGAATTTAGAAGGTATGTCTATCTTGTCAAATGTGGTTTGGAGAATCTATAATGTTCACTGATTGAACTCTATGCTTCAGTCTCTCACTTAATTTTCTGGGAAAGCTTTTATCTATGGTTGTTCTTGTTCTGTTCATGCATGATCTCTAACTAAATCATGTCAATTTGCAGCTTATTGCGTGGTTGCAGTGGAGTCTGTTGGTCGTCAAGTTCCAATTGCCTTCCTTGAGCGAGTTAAGGAGGATTTTATCAAGAAATATAGTGGTGGGAAAGCTGCAACAGCAGTTGCTAATAGCCTTAACAAGGAATTTGGGTAATTTCATGACATGGACTTAGACTTGGAATTTAAAGGATGTCCTGAGTAATCACTTTTAATTAGCACATCAATGGTGTAGGTCCAAGCTGAAGGAACAGATGCAGTACTGTGTTGATCACCCTGAGGAAGTTAGCAAGCTGGCTAAAGTTAAGGCTCAGGTTTCGGAAGTCAAAGGGGTTATGATGGAGAACATAGAGAAGGTTAGCTGTCTTCTAGAATTTCTTAACAAGTAAAAACAGCTTGTAGCCTTGAGGGTAGAAACTTGTCTCTGTTATTATTTCTCCACGTGGTGACAAAGACTTGTCCTATTCATATTTAACGATTTGCCAATACTAATGGAACTATTTCTGCAGGTTCTTGACCGTGGAGAAAAAATTGAGCTTCTAGTTGACAAAACAGAAAATCTCCGCTCTCAAGTAAGTGATTGAACATCCTATTGCATTGGAAAGCTCAAGTGATTTCTACCATATTTTTTTGGTAATCGATCGTGGAAGTTAAGGTTATGCTGGAGTGTGATTCAGTCAGTTCCATTGATTCTGGTGAAGTTTAATGGATGTATCTATGCTGGAAATGGATGTTACGTGATTCATGGAAATATTGTCATGGAAACATGTCATACGATATCGGTCAAATCTATAGAATTTAACAACTAAATATAAAGGCTTTATTATTAGGCTTTTACTCTTTTTTATCCAAAGCAAATTTGAAATCTTTAATCTGACGATTTATTCATGTTGTCAAATTTGATTTTCATTTGCTAAATCCACTGCATTTCATATTATCCCCTTTTTTTGGTACGATATTTTTAGAACTTGAATCAGTGGTTGGCTTAATTTCTGTAATTTGCTCGCTGGCATAGGCCCAAGACTTTAGGCAGCAAGGGACCAAGATGAGGCGGAAGATGTGGTTGCAAAATATGAAAGTAAAGCTGATAGTGCTGGGCATCTTGATTGCGTTGATTCTCATCATTGTATTGTCCGTTTGCAATGGTTTCAAGTGTCATTAACTTGAGGGGGCTGATGATTTACTTGTTATCTCTTTGGGCTTACACGCACCACCATCTTCTCTAGTCTATATCATGAGACTGCGTTTGTATAGTTTGACTTTTGAATTCTTTTTTATACCAGTTCTCGACGTGTGGAAGTTTGCCATTTATTGTTTCAAACAATTCTTGTACCAGATTTGGTCTTGGCCAAGGTTTTGAATATCGTATCGGTACCGAATTTTTTTTTTAAATGATACTGTATCGGTATTGGTTAATATTAGTACTATTTTAGATAATTTTTTAAAATTATAAATTAATTTTTGAATTTTATAAAATTTGTAAAATAATTTATAAATATATTATATTATATAGTTTTAAACTTAATTTTAAATTTAAAAATATTAAAATATAATATTTTTTAAAAAAAATTTTTTGAAATTTTTTTTTAATATATTTTTTGATACTGGCCGATACAGTCGGTACTGATCGGTATTTAAATTCGATACGGAGTGTGATTGTTTCGTTCTGTTTTTCGGCTGGTACGGAATGGTATTTCAAATACTGTATTGGATTTGGTTTTAGTATGGAGTTGAGTATCGATCTGGTAATTTTTTAAAATTATAAAATGATCTGTAAATTTTATAATTTATAAAATAATCAAAATTATAATTTAATAATAAAATGGGTCAACGGTCTGGACCGACTTTTATATATTAGGTGATCATTTAACTGATTGATGGATGATTTGCGCATTGGGTAATATAATTTTTGGCTGGTATCAACTAAATAGTCAGTATTGATTGATATTATATACTGAAATAGTAGATGGAACGACGTTTAATGGGAGCTTGAATGTTTTTTAATAAGACATGTTAATCATACCTTTTTTTAATATGCAGTAAATGAAAGTTTTTTACACTCTATCTACCCCCGGATTGTGTAGTAAATGAAATGGCATTCAAAATATAGTAACACCATACTATTATTGTCCAAAGTATTTATAGCATACCTAAGAGATTATACATGAAAAGGTTCTTTCAAATACGAATTATGATGAATTGAAAAGCAATCATCATCTTCTTCCTAATAATTAAAAGTCAAGATATGACATTAACATGCATGTGCTATACCCACTTTCATTTTATGTGAACTTAGTTTATTAAAATATGACCGTTACATCAAATGGTTCACATTCTACATTTGGAGGGATAGTATTCAAAACAAAAATAAGTATAATTTTCATATAAAATCACATAAAAAATTATGCAACATATATTTTTTTTATCTATATAAGCATTTTTATTATCAAAATAATATGAAATTGGCTCAATCATCATAGGACACCATACAAGCAAGAATCAAATATTCACAATCAATATATGACACAATTTCATAAAATTACCTAGTTTATGTGAATTCATTTACTAACTTTTAAAAAACTTATATTCACCAGTACATTTAAAAGAATACCTAAAGATGAATATTTGTCATATTTTCATAGATCTTACTCATATGATTCAAACACTTTCGGATGATCTTAGGTGTGATATTATTTTTATGATCAATATGAGCATATTAATGGAAATTGATTTTTAGAATAATGTTTATCAAGTAAATAAAAAAGATATAAGTTGAAAAAGGTGCAAGAACTAACTCTTAAAGACTATTTTTATGGGCACCTAGAACACATTGATTTATTTACCTTATAGTTCAACATCAAATCGTATGAAATGAATAACAATAATTGGTTACATCTTCATTATCATTAAACATGGAATAACCCTGTATCTCCACAAACAATTTCAAATAGGAAATTAGCTAGAGTCTTCACATAAGCTAAGTAATAAAAAAAGTATATAAAAGGTCAATTGTTGAAGTAAGTAAGGAAGAAAAAAGAGGTAATTATTGGTAATATATAAAAAAGATAATCACTTGTGTTACTATTAATAATATTTGAGGATATTGACTTTATATACATATTTAAGGGGAAAAAACTTATTGCATGTACCTAAGTGGAGAAAGATTAACTTTTGAATTGGTATATAAGATTTTTTTAAAAATTTTTCATATATTTAATAAGTACATCGCATTCACACTTTGCCTATATGATAGTCTTTGAAAAAGAGAAACAAAAATTATTAATTTTCTCTTTTAATGCTTCTATTTCTTTTAGGGGGCGAGAGAAAGGGGAGAGGGAGAGAGAGTAGTGGTACTAAAATTTGGTCATTCATATTGAAAATGCTTGATTTAAAGGTAAATCATGTGTCACAAATTGTTTTTACATGGATTTAGAAGGTTTTGTTAATGTGTTATTTTTCACAATATCACAAAATATTTCAGTATAATTAAAAAGGGATATATTGTTAGACCAACTAAGATCCTAACTCATGTTTTTTTAATCATAAAACATGTTTCTATTAATGAATTTATTTTTGGTGATGTTAACAACTCAATTATAATAAAATTAAGAAATATGTAATAGCTCAAGTTTAATAGAAGGTAAAGTGATCAAAAGAGTAATTGAATAGTTTAAGCAAGCAGATGACGAACGAAATGAGTACAGTGGAAGTACTAAGTAGAAGTTTAGTGAATTTCAAGGAAATTCAAGTAAGGAACTAAGAATAAAAAGTAATCAAACACTTCAAGATGTAACAAGTCATTTTAATCTTTCTTATAATCTTATGTAGTCATTTTAATAGTTTAAGGACATAATCAATACACAATTATTTATATGTATGGGATTATGTATAAATTCTTTAACAATCAAGAGAAAATTTTGTTTTAAAATTTAAATAAAATTCTTGAACTTTAAATAAAATTTTTAGGGAATTTTAAATTTGTTTTAACTTAAAATTTATGTCAAAAGAATGTGTTTTGGCCTTTAAAATAATGTGAAAAGTTTGAAAAACCAAGTTAAAGTGCCTTAGGTCACAAAAAAATAGGAGATTAGTCAACCTATGTTATATCTTGTGGGGTAATATTATTCTACAAAGGATATAGGTTGATTTACGTGGGATATAAGTTGATTGAATTTTAGAAAGACAAAAGTCAACAAGATTGTAATGTTTTTTTTTTAAATTTACGAGACATAGGTTGATACGTAGGTAATCAAACTACCATTTATTTGTCCATTAAAATGGAAGTTAGGTTAGTTTATGCCATTATTTCTTGAAATTATAACAACTAATTTGTACTTCTAATGAATATATTTTGTTATTTTAGGGATAAAATAGACTACATATTAATTGTGAGAAGAATCATTAACATTAGAGAGAGTCTTGGAAAGCTATTGAAAGGTACTTTCATATGTGTGAGTATTATATGAACCTCTAGTTTATTATATGAGTAGGAAAGGAAGTTCATGAGTTTTATTTGAATATTTATAAGATAAATTACTAAAAATTTGATGTTATAAAAGGTTCCTATTCACATGGAGCAAATGAAGATGATTATAAGAATTTATATTCTCTTATGACAAAAATTTTCTATGGATGGTTCTGCTTTACCCATTGAAGGAAGATGGATAATGATATTCTAAAATAAAACTTAAGGAGTGGAGTAAGATGAGGTTATTTCATTAAACATGTATAAATTAGTTTTGTTTTCTTCCCCTTGCTCTCTTTTATTACCGTTATAATAGCTTTGTGAGTTATCTACTTGTAATTTAATTTCAAAATTTGTTAACAATGAGAAAAGAGAAAAATTCTAACCTCATTAAAGTTTAAAGTATTACTTTAGTCATTTTAAAAATAAATTGGATTTTTCATTAAAAAATCAAGAAAAAGGTCTGATTCTTTTGCCTTTGTTTTACATTGAAGAATTTTAACATTTTCACTAAATATATTCTTAAACGAAAGGAGGTTTCAACTTATATTTTTGATAATTACAAAACATCTTTATTACTAATAGTTTTATTGTTTTTGATGTTTTGGAAAGATAAGAATGAGAAAAGAGTGTAAAGATATAAGTTGAAGCATTGGAATTAAAGTGCTAATATATAAAGATCAAGTTATTGAATGAAGGATCAAAGATCAAGAATGTGAAATTGAGTAGGTTATGCTATGTATTTTTTGTTTTAAATATCATCTTCATCATCCAAATGTGCTTAAGAGCTCAACTCATGCAAATGCATTCATAATTAGGTATTTTGTATATAAGTTTTATAATCAAGAGGAATGCTTTGGGAAAATTTTAAAGAAAGTTATTTTGATGAATTAAAATATTTTTTAGGAATTGGTAGATGTCTTTGACTCAATTTTTAATGAAGACAAATTTTTTGATATTTTTTGAGGAACTTTGGATAACTAATGAAAATTTGGAAAATGTTAAAAATTGGTTTTTGGAGGGATTGATTGTAAAGCTAGACTCAGCTCATCCAATTAAACCCAACTTGGCCTAAAACCTAACCTAACCCATGACCCATAAACTTAAGAATTAGGTTTTTGCATTTTATTTTTCACTCATCCCTCTCCTTTCTTCATCCTCGCCAACAACTACCCCTTCTTCTCTCTTTCTCTTCATTAAAAAAAAAAAACTTTCTTCAAGATTTCTTCACAATAAGCAAGCTTTTTGTTGTGTTTGGGAGAGAGTTGAGTTGTTTTGATTTTGGGTTTTAATATTAAGGGGGAGAAAAGGAGAGCTATAAATTGTTTTAGGTGAGGACAAGAGGGTTGAAAATGAGAGAAGGGAAGAGTGGGTGGCTAACGGGGAAGAAGATGAAGGGATGGAGATGTCGTCAGAAAGGGAGAGAGAAGTGGGAGAGGGAGCAAAAAGAGGGCCGAGAGAGAGACAGGGAAGAAGGGAAAGGAAAGAGAGTAGGGGAAAAGGGAGAGAGAAGAGAGAGAGAGAGAGAGAGAGAGAGAGAGAGTTAGAGGTGCAATCACTGGCTTGTGACTGGCGACAATAGTGAGATATAGAAGCGAGTGTTGGGAGAGAAAAGGAAAAATAAAAAAAATAAAAAAATACAAGAAAATAAAAAAGAAAAGATGAAGGAAAAGTAGGGCAATTATGTAAAATTAGAGAAGTTAAGTGAAATTGTAATTTTGGATAATTTTAAACTAGTTTTGTAATTTTAGGAGTTTTAAAGGATTAAATAAGAAATGTGTTAAATTAAAGGTATTTTGAAAAATTTAGGAAAAATTGGAGGATAATTAGTAAATTATAAAATTTAAAGTTATTATTTATTTATTTAGTCTATTTGAAATTTTTATAAATAAATGCTGGAGGCAGATTGGAGAGAGATGAGATTAGGATTGAGTAGGAATTTGGAGTTTCGAAGTTCATGTAAGTGGTTAATTAGAATGTATTCCTTTTATGTAATTTGTGTTTTATATGGTTAAATGTGGATTTTGTGATATAAAAGATATGTGTTTTGTGATATTAAGTGTATATATGTGTATATTAAAATGTTTTGTGACCATCACAAATATCGAATATTTCTTAAATGTTATTAAACTTTTGCGAGATAAAATAGTGATTGTTTTATAGAATAAATTGAAATATTGCTATTTATTGCTATCTGTTTATGCGTTGTGATTACATGAATTGTAAGAATTATGATGCGTTAATTATGCAAGTATGTGATGAAATTGTTGAGTGAGACAAAAGATAGTTAAAAAGGTAAGTGCATGACAATTTTTTGGTAGAAAAAATATTTTACTTAAATGATGGTTTATTGGAAAAGAAATAGTAGAGGATTAATTGCTTGCCTAGGATAAAGTATATTCAATGGTCATACATATGAGATATGATTTATGATTTTGTTAGAAACTGGTAGGGTATCATGATATTTCTAGTGGGAAAGTATCCTATATGATTTTGTTAGATACTAGTAGGGTGTCGAGTATTTCAAATGAGGAAATATCTTATGAAAAATTTTCTTTATACATGTTCTTAATGAGATCAACTGACATACTGTTGGATACAACTTTATTAGACGAGCTAGACCCTTTAACTAAAATATGGAATCATCATGAGAATTATGGTAAGCAATTAATTATAATGGTTGCGTTATATGGTATGATGGTATGCTTAATAAATATATAACTATTGTATTATTTTTTGAATCTTATTTTTTATCATGTGAATTATTGTTTATTATTATATTGTGAACGAGTATATTTTATTTACCCTTACTGAGTTAACAGTTCATCCCTTGCTACTTAATTTTTTAGGTGATAATTAGTAGTGTAAAGAGAAAGTGAAAATGGAACAAAATGAAGAAGAGAAAGAAGAGGAGAAGCCATATGTTCCTCCACCACCATACAAGCCAAAGATACCATATCTATAAGGACTCAAGCAACATCAACGGATTCCCAATTCTCCAAGTTCTTGGAGAAGTTGAAGAAGCTTCAAATTAACTTATATTTTTAGAAGCATTAGAGAGCATGCCTAAGTATGCCAACCTAAGAAGATAACCAAACAGTGACCTTGACGGAGAGTTGTAGCTTGATCATCATTAACCACATGCCATCCAAGTTACAAGATCCAGAGATTTTCACTATACATTATGTTATTAGTAACTTAGAATTTTCTAAATGTTTGTGTGATTTAAGAGTAAGTATTAATTTGATACCTTTATCCATTTTTAGGAAACTAGGGCTAAGATGCTAGGCTAAGTTACATGCTGTATTAGCAAAAGTGGATAAATTTATTATTTCAGTTGATTTTATGGTGTTGGATTTTGAAGAGGATAGGAATTGTCATTTGATTTTATATAGGTCCTTTATAAATACTGAAAGGGCATTAAAGGATGTACATGAGGGGCGATTGGTGTTGAGAATTGGAGATGAGAGAGTGGAGTTTATCATGAGCAAATCTTTAAAGAAATCGGTAAATGGTCATTCTTATATGAAAATTGATATTGTGGATGAATGTGTGAAGGAAGTAGGAGAGAAAGTTAAGGAGATTTTAGAAGTGTAAGTAGATGAGAGTGTGAACTAAGAGGATTCAGGGGAGGAGATTAAGAAAGAAACATTGGAGAGAACTAAAGCTCCCATGCTACCTTCCATAGTGAAGCCACCCATGCTAGAATTAAAACCTTTACCTTCCCACCTTAGATACACTAGCCTAGGTAAGGATCACACCTTATCCATCATTATATCTAATTAACTCAACTTGAAGCGAGAGGAGGGAGTGGTAAATACCATCAAGAAGAGGATGAGGGTTATAGGTTGTCAAATTTAAGATATTAAATGGATTAGACCTAATGTAGTAATGCATATGATTAATCTTAAAGAGGGGTGTGAAAAAGTGAAGGAAAGGCAAAGGAGGTTAAATCCAAATATGCAAGAGGTTGTGAAGCTCTTAGATGCGGGCATCATATATAAAATTTGAAATAGTGAGTGGTTGAACCCAGTTTAATGTGTGCCTAAAAAGGGAGACATAATAGTGATGGAGGATGAGAAAGGTAAAAGGATTACTACTAGGACCATCACCAGTTAGAGAGTATGTATTGACTATCAAAAGCTTAATTTGGCTACCAAGAAAGATCATTTCTCCTTACCTTTTGTAAACTAAATGATTAATAGAGTAGTAGGGCATGCATTTTACTTTTTCCTTAATGGGTATTTAGGCTATAACCAAGTTTTCATCTATTCGGAAAACCAAGAAAAGACAACCTTTACTTGCCCTTATGGGACTTTTGTGTATAAGAGGATGTCCTTTAGTCTTTGCAATGCACTTATCACGTTCTGAAGGTGTATGATGACCATCTTTGTAAATATAAATGAAGAGATCACAGAGGTATTATAAACAAAATTTCAAATTTTTAGAGATTGGTTGTTTAATTTAGATAGAGTTCTTCAAAGATGTGAATAGTCTTATTTAGTTTTGAATTGGGAGAATTTCCATTTTATGGTCTAACAATGAGTTTTCTTGGGTCATAAAATCTCACATAAGGGGATTAAAATGGATCTAGCCAAGACTAAAGTCATTGAAAAATCCCCACCTCCTACTAACATTAAGGGAATTAGAGCATTCCTAGGTCACATGAGTTTCTATCGATGGTTCATTAAGGATTTTTCCCTCATTGCTAAACCTTCGGCCAATCTGTTGATTAAAGATGTGCCTTTTGGGTTTGATGCTAATTATTTACATGTTTTTGACAGGTTGAAGAACACACTCACCTACAAACCAATCTTGACCTAACCCTATTAGTTCTTTCCCTTTGAGATCATATATGATGCAAGTAATCATACCATCGGATGTGTTCTTAGCCAAAGGAAGGAGAAGAAATTACATTTAATTTACATTGGAAGCATGACTTGGGCATGGGCTTAGTTGAACTGCACCACAACAGAGAAGGAATTTCTTGCAGTGGTATTTGCTTGTGACAAATTTTGTACATATCTTTTAGGCTTAAAAGTTATTGTGCTTACAGATCATGTAGCATTACACTAACTTTTTTCCAAAAAGGATTCCAAGCTAAGGCTAATCTAATGGGTGCTTTTTCTCCAAAATTTTGATATTAAAATTAGAGACAAGAAAGAAACAAAAAATGTAATGACAAATCATTTATCAAGATTTGAAGGAGGGGATCACCAAGGAGAACAAGAAATCAAGGAGCACTTCTCAAACAAAACTTTAATGATGGTAACCAATCCTTTTCTTCCATTGTTTGCTGATATTACAAAATATCTTATAGGTGGTATTCTTCCCTCTAATTTTTCATACTAATAAAGGAATCATTTCTTGTTTCAATGCACTTGCTATTTATAGGATGAACTTGTGTTGTATAAAATACATCCTAATGGTTTGATTTGAAGGTGTGTTCCTAAAGAAGAAATACTTGAAGTTCTAACCCAATGTCATATATCCCTCTATGTAGGATACTATAAAGTGAACAAGTTGGCAGGTCAAGTATTGGAATGTAGATTTTATTGGTCGAGTTTATTTAAGGATATAAGGGAGTTTATGTTGCATTACAATAAGTGTCAAAAAGTGGGGAATTTTTCAAGCAAGGATAAGATGCCCCTCTCCAACATAATAGACATTAAAGTGTTCAATGTTTGGGGTTTAGATTTTATGGGGCCTTTTTCATCATCCTTAGGTAACTCCTATATCTTAGTGGGCTGAAACAATAACTACTCCAAAGAATGATGGCAAGGTAGTTTAACAATTTATTAAGAATATATTTAATAGATTTGGAGTTCCTAAAGCTGTTATAAGTGATGGAGGAGCTCACTTTTGACATAAGCCTTTTGATGCAATTTTGAGAAGGTATAGAGTTCACCATAGGGTAGCCACACCATACCATCCTCAAATAAGTAGCTAAGTAGAAGTAGTTAATCAAGAATTTAACATAATTCTAGAGAAAGTGGTGAGAAATTAAAGGAAAGATTGGAAAATAAAGTTAGTTGACATCTTATAGGAATATCATATTGCTTTCAAGACCCTTATAGGTATAACTCCTTATCAACTTATATATGACAAAGGATGCTACTTATCTTTAGAGTTGGAATATAGGGCATATCGGGAAATTAAGAGTTAAAAATTGATCAAAATTTGGTCGGTGAGAAAAGGTTGTTGCAACTTGATGAGTTAAAGAAGCTAAGGTAGAACACGTATGAGAACTTTAAGTTGTATAAGGAGAGAGTTAAGACATGGCATGATGCACACATCAAGAGGAAGGAGTTTAAATTTGGAGAGCTAGTGTTATTATTCAATTCAAGATTTATATTGTTTCTAGACAAGCAAAAATCAAGATGGAGTGGTCCATCAAAAATCATTCAAATGCTCAACCATGAAGCTCTAGAATTAGAGAACAAAAAGAAAGAAACATTCAAGGACAATGTTCATAAGTTCAAGCACTACTTTAGAGGAACAATTCCTCAAGAAATGGAAGTGATTTCTTTTCTTTCCATGGTTAATTCATGATTGAATTGGTGATGGTCAAGCTAATGAACTTAACTTAGCATGTTCGTTTTTAGATTCATTGTCTTTATTAAGTCTTGTGTGCTTGATTTGATTTGGTTTTGATTTTGATTGAGCTTTAGTTTTTTTTTCCTTTTTTTATCTTGATGTTTAGGTGGCCCATTAAGTGTTTGAAGATTTCTTGGAAGTTTGGGTGTGAATTATGGCTTCGAGAAAGGCCAAAGAAGGAGGAATTAGAGACATTTGAGGACTACTTAAAGTCACAATCATGGCAATGCTGTCTAGAGGGCTTAAGGCCATGATCATCGCTTGCCTTACCTGAGGAGGGCTAAAACCCTCCTCCTTCATTTCTTCTTCATTTTTTCCAAACTCTTTCTCTCACCTACACATCCCTCACCCTCAAATACACAAAATCCATCCTCTTGAACACTAAAATCTTGTGATTTTGTCTAGTTTTTCACCATTCTATCATAGTTTCCATCATCTTTTCCATATTACCCACTCAAATCACATGTTTTCTTCATCCTTTCACATCTTTTCACTCCTCTTATGTTCTACTTTCTCTCTCATGTTATATATAGGTTTTTTTAAGATGACACCAAGGAAGGAGCAAGAAAGACACCAAGGAAGGAGCAAGCAATTAAATCTAAGGATAAAATGAAACTACATGTTCTTAAAAGGGGACTCCTCAACATAGAGGAATGATTTCGATTCCCTTTCCAATTTTCTACGAAGAAGAAGGTAGAAGACTTCATGAACTTAAAGAGCGAACCTTATGCCTCCTAGATTTTTCAAGTTTGACTTGTTGTAGCTTTTAGAATTGAAAGATAAGATTGAACATTTGGTTGCATAAATTGGTTGGGATCAATTTATATATTGTGATTTTGCTACTTATCCTAGATTGGCATTATAATTTTTCTCACTCTTCATTATGAGGCTGAAAATGCCAATTTATTTTGGTTTAGAATGAATGGTCAAGCATGAAAATCAGATTATGAAGTTATTCAACAATTGTTTAATTTTTCAAATGCCAAATTGTTTGATCATTAGGATGACTTTGACGTGAACAAGTACTAGAATCATCATACAGGTGAGCAAAAGTTCAATTCTAGGAATGCACTCACCAAATACCTTGATTAAAAGTCCTGAACACATTTTTTATTGCATAAATTTATGTGTCTCACAATTTTTAACAAAACTGAAAGAAAAAAATTCTCCATAAAACAACTGTTTTTCCTTTGGTGCTTGGATCATAAGCTTAAAGTAAACACATCCGATAACATATTTTGATCTTTGGTTAACACTATCACAAAACAAGCCAACCATTTTGGCATGGGATTTCTGATTACTACTCTTGCTAGGTAATATAATGTCAATCTAGAAGATCTATGTTTTTAAGAACCAAATTATTTTGATGTTGAACATGTACGTAGATTAAAGATTTTCGAGTGCCATACAATGGAACTCCAAGATCCATAATATATAACTCCTTTTTTAAGCAGGAAAGGTAAGGCAATAACATCTCTAGATTCTTCCTCCCAAGCATCACATAGTGAAGATGAAGCCACTCTAACTGGGTTGTAGGAAGAAGAAGGGTAGAAACAAGTCCTATAAGCAATGCACGCGTACACTCATATGAGAGAAGACAGATGGATGAGATGGAATCTAGGTCAAGCAAGTCTTGAAACAATGTATATCAAGCATAAAAGCTCTAGAATTTCTTACAAACCTAGGACATCAATGTGCCTTCACCAATACCTTCCCTACCATAATCCCTATAAGATCC
This sequence comes from Pinacopodium congolense, assembly GCA_028565735.1. Lineage (NCBI taxonomy): Eukaryota > Viridiplantae > Streptophyta > Magnoliopsida > Malpighiales > Erythroxylaceae > Pinacopodium > Pinacopodium congolense. The sequence goes on from JAOXYD010000135.1 coordinate 11,513,771, forward strand.
CTTTGCCTTTTATCCTTTTGATTTTGTGTTTGCATATAATTCTCTATTTTGAATGTGAACTATGTTTTTATGTATTGTTTTGTGTTGTTTTGACTATCTTCCTTTCCACAATGAGGACAATGTATTTTCCAAGTGTGGGGAGGTGGCATATGTATTGTTATTTTCATTTTTATGACATTTAAGATGCATGTTCTAGGTTTATTAGATTGTTAGTAATTTTGTTACATGTTATGCATTTTTTATTTGGTTTGTCTTAATATTAGGGCTTTTGCATATGCTTGAATATATAAATAGCATGGTATTGAAAGGAACTAGCATAACTAAAATCAAGGTTATTTGAGGATTGAAGAGGTAGGATCCTAGGAAGTTTATATCAAGATTTTCCTTCTATTGAAAATGCAAGTTAATTAAAATATTGTATGCCTTTCTTACTTTGATGAAAATTTTTTAGATGCATTTTTTTGTGAGCTTGGAATTATTTGGTGGGATGTACTAGTAACCATTCATAGAAAAGATTAGTTAGGAAATATGTGATATGGATTCATGACATAAATGTGATAATTGTTCAATTTTAATGACTACTCCTCTGATCTCTCTAGTAAACAAAAATCAAAACAAAATAAAAGGGTTTAATAGTAAAGCCAAAGGCTACTTGTGAGTTATGATCTAGCCAAGAAATTGGGGATGTGCCCATATGACATGCACCTTTATGTAAAAAGGAGAAAATGACACTCCAATTAAGCTTAAAGAACATCACCAAAACTAAGTAACTGGAGGTATGCCCCACAAGACATGCGCTTTCGTGTATAAAGTTAAGGTAACTGTTCTTGGTAAAGGAAAAAAATTGATGAATTAAACAAAAAAATTAAATCCATATATCTCCTTTCACAATTAAAACATTTCATGAATGATTGCTTAGTGATAGACTACCTTCTACTCAGTAATTTGATCAAATTTATGCTTGTAATTGTCATGGATGTGAGAATAGGATAACAATATTTAACTAAAATGCAATTTCAATTCAAATACAATCATTAGGTGAATGGAATAAGTGATTGTTTTGGATCTTCTTGAATGATTGAAGCTCTTGGTTAAGTGAATTCCATAAGATCCTTTGCTAGTGTTATGTTCAAGCCATCATCCATTAGTGCATGTTTGTTTCACATTGTGCATATGTGTTTTAAGTGACTTGCATTTAAAATTCTTGCTTGAGGATAAGAAAAGTTTTAAGTGCAGAGAAGTTGATAGTTGTACTTTATTTTATGTTTTTTTACGGTGTGATTTTGTATATTTATGATATAATTGTTACATCTAGGACTCAGATTTATGTTCTTTTAATGTTATCATTTGTGTTATATGTTTTAATTGTTTACGTAATGATCTTAGACATGATTTGAATTTTTAGGTAGGGAATAATGTAAGTAAGGAAAGAGGAGGAGATGTAAGAAGAAGAAGAAGAAGAAGAAGAAGAAGGCTTCCCAAGGGAGGACACAAGGAAAAATACAAGAATCTATAAGAACATTAAGTATTCCAAAATTTTCTAGCATCAAGGGAAGAAGAGAAGAGTGACCATTCTTCATATTCTTCTTTTCTATCTCTTGTATGGATTATATGTTGGATGAAGATTGTTGAACATCATGAGTAGATAAATACTCTTGTTAGGGATTGCTTTTTAAATTATCTTGTTGACTCTTCTTGTTGTTTTAATGGATGAATGGTTATGATATTTTTTTGTTCTTAAACCCTACAATTGATTAAGAAATTGAGTTAGGTAATTTTTAGTGGTTTGTGCAATGAGAGTTGGCACCCAATAGACTTACAAATATCAGGTTGTTGATTGCCTATAAGATTACTTCATAACTAGTTGAATGCCTAGGATAGGTTGCATAGATTGAGAGATTGCATGACTTCTCCTATGTTGTTTAACTAAAGAAATTTAGTTGCACCTTAAGACAGGGTAGTTGAAATCTTTGTTCATCTTGGGCTAACTATCATTAATTCAATAAGATAGAGAAACATAAGATATGGATAAAAGTGATTCCTATTGTTCAATCTTGAATTTACAAGTTCCTAAACATTATTCATTAAATTGACAAGTTATTTATTTAGTTTAATTTTGATTTTCATCAATTTCTTTTGTGCCTTAAACAAAGTGTAGTTCAATTTGATAGGGTAACTAAACCTAATCCTTGTGAAACGATATCCATTATATTAAAAGTGTATGACTCGTATAGTTGTAAAATAGTGTAAAGCTAGTAAATGTTTACATAAATTGCTCAACACCCTCTCTTTAGAAGTGTGGGAAGCTTTCCTAGCAACACCGAACCCAACACAAGAGATTAATTAAAGGTAGTCAAACTAAGAATTGGAAAAGAGTTAGAGGAGCCAACGGAAGGAGAAGCTGACCCATCTAAAGAACCTGACCAAGAGAAGAAGAAGGATGAGGAGGTATAAAAGCCATATATACCACCACCACCATACATTGTAAAGATCCCTTTTCTTCAAAGGCTAAAGAAGAATAAGATGGATACATAGATCGTTAAATTTTTAGAGAAGTTGAAGAAATTGTATATTAACTTGTCTTTTATAGAGGTTTTGGAAAACATGCTAAAATATGCCAAGTTCATGAAGGAAATCCTATCAAATAAGAGGACTTATGAGGATAACCAAATGGTATCTCTAACAAGATTTTTCATCATCTCCAGTCAAATTCCATTTAAGTTGAAGGATCCAGGGAGTTTCACTATCCCTTGTGTTTTTGGTAATTTAGAATTTTCAAAGTATTTATGTGGTCTTAGAGCTAGCATTAACTTAATTCCCTTGTCTATTTGAAGTAAGTTGGGACATGGAGATATGAAGCCAACATCAATGATCATACAATTGGTGGATTAGTGATTAAGAAACCGTTTGGAGTAGTAGAAGATGTGTTGGTGAATGTAGACAAGTTTATCATTATGTTGGAATTTGTTAGACTTTGAGGAAATTAGGGGTTGCCCATTGATTTTTGAAAGGAATTTTATAAATAATGGTAAAGCCTTAATTGATGTCCATAAGGAAACCTTAGTCCTTCGTATTGGTGATGAGCAAGTAGAGTTCTGCATGAGTAAGACATTGAAAAATCCACTAAAAAGACGTACTTATATGAAGATCATTGTGGTGGATGAATGTGTTAAAGAGCTTGAGAATAACATTGATGAGGAAGGATGAAAAGGAATTAAGAAGTGAGTGATAAAGAAGAGGAGCTAGGTGAGATACTGAAAAAAAAAAGAAGCTCTTAGTGAAAATTGAAGCACCCACTCTACCTTCTAGTAAGAAATCACCTATCTTAGGGTTGAATCCTTTGCCTAACCACTTTAGATATACCTTTCTACGTGAAGGCCAAACATTACCAATCATTATTTCCAATCATTTGAATAAAGAGCAAGAGAAGAAGGTGTTAGAGATTATAAAGAAGAGAATGAAAGCCATGTGATGGCAGATTACAGATATAAGAGGAATAAGTTTAAGTGTCGTAAAAGATATAACTAACCTTAAAGAAGAATGAAATAAGACAAGAGAGTGAAAAGGAAGGTTGAATCCAAACATGAAGGAGGTAGTAAAGAAAGAGGTGGTAAAACTCTTAGATGTTAAGATTATTTATCCTATCTCAGACGGTGAATGAGTGAGTTCAGTACAATGTGTAACTAAGAAGGATGGTATGATAGTGATGGAAAATGACAAAGGGGAATTGGTTTTCACAAGAACGGTCACAAGTTGGAGGGTTTGCATTGACGATATGAAGTTTAACAATACGACTAAGAAGGATCACTTTCCCCTACCCTTGACAGATCATATGATTGAGAGAGTAGCTAAGCATGCCTTCGACTATTTTTTAGACGATTACTCAGGTTATAATCATATTTTTATATATCTAGATGTCCAAGAAAAGACTACATTAACTTTTCCTTACGAAACTGTTGCCTATTAAAGGATTCTCATTAGCCTTTGCAATGTACCAGCTACCTTCCAAAGATGTATGATGGCCATATTCGTGGATATCCTTAAAGACATCATTGAAATATTTATAGATGATTTCTCAGTCTCCAGAGACCCCTTCGATCATTTTTTTTAAAAATTAGATAGAATACTCCAAAGATGTGAAGAGTCATATGTGATCCTCAATTGGGAGAAGTTTTGCTTTATGGTGCATGAAGGCATAGTTCTATTACACAAGATTTCATGTGAGGGCATAGAAGTGGATATGGCCAAAACAAAGGTTATCGAAAAGCTTCCACAACAAAGCAATGTCAATGGTATTACAACATTTTTGGGACATCTCAAATTTATCATTGATTCATTAAAGATTCTCTCTTACTACTCAACCCCTAGCTAATTTGTTAGTTAAAGATGTACCATTTCACCTCGCTGCTAACTGCTTAAATGCTTTTGACAGATTAAAAGAGGCACTCATATCTGTACCAATCTTGACTTAACCAAATTTATCTTTACCATTCAGAATCACGTGTGACTCTAGTAACCAAGCATTGGGATGCATTCTAGGACAATGAAAGGATAAGAGACTACATGCCATTTACTATGCCAGTAAGACCTTGATAGGCTACAATTGAACTACATAACAACTAAAAAGAAATTTCTAGCTATTTTATTCAATGCTTTGAATTCCGTTTCGTACCGGCCGGTACGCCTCGTACCGGCCGGAAAAAAGAATGGCGTACCGGTCGGTACGAAACAGAATGGAATATCCGGATTTCGTACCGGGTTTAAATACCGGTTGGTACCGGCCGGTACCGAAAAAAATAAAAAAAAAATAAAAAAAATTTTTTTGGGGAAAAAAAGGGTAAAATTTTGTATTTTGACATTTTTAAGTTTAAAATTAAGTTAAAAACTATACAATATAATACATTTATATACTATTTTATAAAATTAAAAAATTAATTTATAATTTAAAAATAAATCCAGTACCGGTACCGGTACAGTACCATTTTTAAGACAAATTCGGTACCGGTACCGGTACGGTATTCAAAACCTTGATTTTATTTGCATGATATAAATTCCAATCATACCTTTTAGGCTCAAAGATAATTGTTTATACTGATCATACAATGTTAAAATACTTGTTCGCTAAGAAGGATGCAAAACGAAGGCTTATTGGATGAGTACTACTTTTATAAGAGTTCGTTTTGGAGATTCGAGATAAGAAGAGAGTAGAAAATGTGGTGGTGGACTACTTATCATGTTTAGAAGGAGGGGAGTCGCAATCTCGCAGAGACATCAATGAAAAATTCCCTAATGAATCCTTGATGTTGGTAAACAATCTTTTTGTCTCATGGTTTGCTGATATAGCGAACTATATTGCATGAGATATCCTTCCTCTTGACTTAACTTACTAATAAAAGAAGTGATTTTTGTTTGAGTGTACTCGTTATCTTTGGGGTGAGCCAATGTTATATAGGATATTTGTTGATTTTTTTATTCATAAGTGTGTTCTAGAGGATGAAATGCTTAAAATTCTAATGCAATGTCATAATTATTCTTATACAAATCATTATAGAGCCAATAAGACGACAAATCATGTTTTTGAATTTAGGCTATTTTGGCCTAAGTTGTTTAAAGATGCTCATGAATACATTAAGAATTGTGATTGATTCCAATGAGTGGAAAACATTTCAAAGTGAGATGAGATACCCCTCTTTAACATTTTAGAAGTGGAGGCTTGCAATATATGGGGGATCGATTTCATACAACCATGCTTATCCTTACTCAATAACACTTATATCTTAGTAGGCATGGATTATGTCTCTCGATGGGTAAAAGCGGTGACCACTCCAACCAATGATGGTAAGATAATGTAGAAGTTCATAAAATTAATATTCAATAGGTTTGGATTATTAGAGGCTTTCATCAATAATGGAGGAGTGCACTTTTGCAACAAGCCTTTCGAAGCCATGCTTAAGAGATATGGAGTTTATCATATAATGGTTTCACCTTACCATCCACAGATAAGCACTTAAGTTGAAGTAGTGAATAGGGGGTTGAAGTGCATTTTAGAGAAGACAGTGAATGGTTTGAGGAAAGATCGGGCATTGAAGCTTGATGATGTGCTATAGGCATATTGAGTAGCATTTAAGACATCGATAAGTACCACTCCCTTTTGTCTTGTCTATAGGAAAGCTTGACACTTACCTGTAGAGTTAAAGCATTAAGCATGTTAGACTACCAAAGCATTAAACTTCGATGGAAAAGAAACTGGTGAGAAAATAACATTATAGCTTAATTAATTAGAGGAGTTGTGGTGTGATGCTTACAAGAATGTCAAATTATATAAACAGAGATTAAAGAAGTGGCATGACACTCACATTGGTAACTTATGATTTTAATGCATTTTCATATCCATTTAATTACTATTTAAGGTACATTGATCCCAATTTGATGTTAAATTTTTTAACTATCTTTGGAATTAATGTACATTGTAATTGGAAGATTAAAAGTAAAGAAAATAAGAGAATTTGCTGCAGAATTTTGCATTTCAAGAGTAAAACGATTGTCTCTCCAGACCGTCATTTAACTATGAATAATTCCTATTTTGTTAATTCTGAGACTTAAACGTGGGGGGTTAAATAATGTTGTTTTACTCTTTATCAAGTGATATTTAACTAGCTATCGAGAAATCTCCAGCTGGTTCTTTAATTATGATTAGTTACAACTTGTCCACTTGCTTCTAACTTCCTTTAGAGATATATATTGAGCTTCTAAGATCAAATTTGCATAATCTAACACTAGATTGAGAGAAGAGAAATTAGATTTAGTCTATTTTTTTTTATTATTTCTTATTTTATGTTAGGTTTTTGTTTTTGTTTCTTTTTCCAACTTTTTTCTTTGTAATTTCAAGTTTTTAAGTATTTCCAAGGGTCTTTTAAGGTGATTGAAGGTTGTGTAACTCTTTGGAACATCATTTGGTGAAATCTAAACCCTTCTTTTACTTGTTTCTTACTCTTTGTTCATATATGTTCAAGAACATGTGATTTAATGCTTGATCTGAATTTTCTTGTTATGTATGATGTTTTAATTTGAATTCTTGCTAAGGAAAGGTTCTTAAATGGATTGATTGAGTTTTTATCACATGTTTGGATTATAATCTTTGTTTAATTAAGTTCTTAAAGATTGTAAAGTTAGCCATTTAAGATAAGATGCTAGATAGTTAAGTAGAGGACTAATAAGTTAATTAATTGGAAAAATCAGTAAACAAAATGATTTCAATCAATACATGACCATTGGTCAATTAATCATGAGAGTACTAGTCTTAAATCATGCCATTTTAGGATTAGAACTTCTTGAACTTTAAGCCTACTTCCTATGGCTATAAGTGAACCAAACCATAGAATAGGAATGTTAGCGATAAAACATTAACATGACCATAGCTTTTTCTTGATTTAGGAATATATTGATGTCAATTACTCTAAAGTGTAAATATTGTTTATATTATGTCTCTTTGCTTCTTCTTGTCTTTTTTTCTTTTTTTTTGTTTGTTTTGTGTGTTGGAACATCTTTTTGTGCCTAAGTTTAGTCATTTAAAAGATGTGGTGGCAATATGATTATTGTCAAGATTGCCAATCGTATAAGACACAAAAGGTAAGTTATGAATGGGCTAACCATGATGAACACATGTATGAACTAGCAAACCATGACTTAGAAGCCATTCCATTGAACCAAGATGATGTGCATAACTTTAATGACTTAAGTGGAGATGACAAGGAACTTGAAATTGAGCCAAAGGAGTTGAACGAAACAACTACTAATATGGTTGATAAAAGTGATGAATCAATGGAAAACAAGTTACCAATTGAGAGCATTGATTTTCTATGTATGTCTACTTTTGATCCTACATTAAAAGTAGTCATTTTTAAATTTTTACCTCAGTACTTTGTTAAGGGTAAGAGTCATGCACTAATTTTCTTCAAGAGTAGGATTTTTGATTCTTTTAAACACTTACTTAAAAGTGTAAGAATCTTTGGGGAGTTAGCTTGCCCATATGGAAAGAATGGAACATGTAAGTTAGATGCTGAGCTAAAATTTAGATTGAAAATTCCCTAACTTTAAGGTCCAGCTAAAAGACCTTAAAGAAGCATTTTTTGGTAGGCAATCCATCCTCAAAAGTAGAATTTAGTGTGCTTTCATGTGTTTTATTTTGTTTTGAGTGCTTTTCTTTTGTTTTCTTTTGTTTTTTTTGCTCCTTGTCATTCTTAGATCATATTTACCTTAGAAAGCACGTTTGCTTTCTCTTTGATTTCCAGTGCTTTGATCTTCTTTTGTTCAATTTGCAGGTGTTATATTAATGAGCCAATTTCAAGTTTACCCCTAATGGAGCTTTAAGAAATATATCTTCATTTCAGGTGCTTTCTTTTCCTTTTCTCCCATATTTGTGCTTTATTGTTATTTTTTGAATATTGGGGATAATGTTCAATTTAAGTGGTGGGAAGGGATAGAATTATTTAGGTTGTTATCACACTGATGCTTATCTTTCCTAAATCACATCATTTGATCATCTTTTTCAAAATAATTTATAATTTATGGATTTTGTTTTGATTTTTATGCATGTTAATGGACATTTTTCAATTTGTTTTCACTTATTATGCCCCTTTTAGATGCTATGTGATTGATTAAGTATATTGGAAATCAAATGGTTTTAAATTGCTTAATGTTTTGGATAATGATACCTTATGATCATTATGAAATTCCATGTTCAAAATGCATAGTTCTAAAGAAAAATGTGCTTTCTTTTAAACTATATCTTCATCTTGTTTAATTAATGATGATATATATATATATATATATATTTGAAAAGAAGAAAAAGAAAAAGAAAAAGAAAAGAAAGTAAATGTAAGTAAGTGAGCTAGTTTTATTCACTCCACTAGCTTTAAACCAATTGGTTGAAGTTTATGAGTGCTGTTAGTAGCCAGTTGATGTGATGTAATTCAGTTGAGAAACCAAGAGTGTTCACAACAAATTGCTCACTTTATCGTAAAAATATTGAGTGTTATCTCAACTAAGTTTCAAAATGCTCAGGTTTATGTTTTTTTTTTAAGGATAAAGGATGTTTGATTGTTTTGAAAGATGGAACATCTTACCTTAGTGCTATTCATTTTACTTATGGAATTGAAGTTATGATCTAGTTTGAAATTGAAGAAATATTAAGTAATTTGAGTTGTTTGTGACTTGTTATGCTTGATTGGCTATATAACATGTTTTAGTTTCATTATGCTTGAAAAGCTAAAGAAATCTTTCCAATGATGTTGTTTGACAGGTTGAGCAAGTTTTCCTATACTTATAGGTCAAATTGAACTTGATGATGGATTGATTTGCTTGAGGAAAAGCAAAATTCTAAGTGCAGGGGAGTTGTTAACTTATGATTTTAATGCATTTTCATATACATTTGATTACTATTTAGGGTATATTGATCCCAATTTGATGTTAAATTGTTTAATTATCTTTAGAATTGATGTATATTATAGTTAAAAAAATTAGAGAATTTGCTGTAAAATTTTTCATTTTAGGAGTGAAATAGTGGTCTCTTTATACCGTGTTTAACTATGAAGAATTCCCATTTTAGTTAACTCTGGGACTTAAATGCGAGAGGTTAAACGACACCGTTTTACTCTTTGCCAAGTGCCTTTTAACTAGTTGTCGAGATATTTCCAGTTGGTTCTTCAATTCTGATTGGCTGCAACTTGTCCACTTGTTTCCAGCTTACTCTAAACATATATATTAAGCTTCTAAGATCAAATTTGCATCAACTAACACCAAATTGAGAGAAGAGAAATCAGATTTAGTCTAATTTTTCTTATTTGTTCTTTTAGGCTAGGTTTTTTTTGTTTCTTTTTTTATCTTTGTTCTTTGTAATTTCAAGTTGTTTTTAAGTATTTCCAGGGGTTTGTTCAGGTGATTGAAGGTTTTGAAACTATTTGGAACATGATTTGGTGAAATCTAAACCCTTCTTTCATTTGTTTCTTACTCTTTGTTCATATATGTTCAAGAATATGTGGTTTAATTCTAGATCCTAATTTTCTTATTTATTTATGATGTTTTAATCTGAATTCTTACTAAGAACAAGTTCTTAAATGGATTGATTGATTTTTATCACATGTTTGAATTATAATCTTTGTTTATTTTAGTTTTTAAAGCTTGTTGTTTAATTTGGCCATTTAAGATAAGATGTTAGATGGTTATATAAAGGAAAAATCACTTAATTCATTGGAAAAATCATAAAATGACATGGTTTTAATCAATACATGACCATTGGTTGATTAACCATAAGGATACTAGTCTTAGAACATGTCATTTTAGGATTAGAACTTCTTGAACTTTAAGCCTACTTCCTAAGGCTATAGGTGGACCAAACTATGGAATAAGAATGTTAGAGATAAGACATTGACTTTACCATAGCTTTGTCTTCATTTAGTGGAGACCTTAAATTACAAATTCCAAATTTTTATGACTCAGTTAAGTCATTTAAAGCCTATTCCTTAGCTAATTATCTAATTTAAAAATTCTTAAATAATTTGGAAATTATTGCAAAGTTTGAAAATTTTTAGTTTAGTTTAGTTACTTTAGCTTTCATTAATTTTCAATCTTGAGCTCTCTATATAATTGTAATTCGAGTGACCTAGTAGTTTCTAATTTTTCCCTGTGGGTTCGACACTTAGTGTCTTAAAATACTCCAATTTATTTCTTTTTGATTAGTATAATTGTTGTATTTGTTGGTTTTAAATAATTTTAAGGAATTGTGTATCAATTATGAGGATAAAATTTAGTCTAAACCAACTACACATAAAAAAGAAGGAATTCAAAAATGGTGGCAAGGTATTATTATTTAACTCTTGACTTTGTTTACTAACAAGAAACTCAAGTGCTATTGGAGTGATCCATATAAAGTCATCAAAGTGTTCCAACATGGAGTAGTAAAATTCTAGAAACGAAAAGGGTGAAACATTTAAAGTGAATGGTTAAAGATGCAAGCCATACTTTAAATGTATACTTTCACATGAAATGGAAGTGATATCTTCACTTTCCCTTTGTTTAATCTTGTTGAGATTGGCATTGGTCAATCTAATGACCTTAACTTTAGCATGTTTTGTTTGTAGTTAGTTTCCTTTTGATTTGTCTGTGTTTAATTAAGGTTTTGATTATGTTCTTTGGTCAAATTTGTTGAAGTTAAATGGACTATTAATAATTTAATGTTTGACTCTAGGTTTGGGATGCTCTGAGAGTTGGGAAGGACCAAAAACTTAGCGAAGGAGGAAACCCCTTTGTCTTTATAGTGACAAAGGAGACGTGGCCTGCCTCAGTCGCTATAGCGATATAGTAGCTATAGTAACTTTTGAGTTATGTAAGCCTCTGTCGCTATAGTGATAGAGGGCCTCACCATGCCCATGTTACTATAACGATCTTTTTTCAAAACCCTACCTATTTTTTTATCTTCCTTTCATTCTCTTTCCATAGGTGCTAACCCCCTTCCCTCTTCTCTCTATTTTTAGCCACCTCCCACCCTAATCATCCAATTTTTTAAAGAATTTTCATAAGTCTTTCTTAAATCTTCAAGTATTTCACTTCTATTAATCCAAAATCAAACTTTTTCCATGACTTCTCTTTCTTTTCATCTTGCTTTCATCTTACTTTATCTCTCTTGTTTATTTGTAGGCTTGAAGATAACAACTCACAATGCCACTAAAGGGGAAGCAAGTTGCTAAGAAAACTCCATCAAAAGGAAAGGGAGTGGCTTCTGAACAATGTATGTAACATTTGGCTCTTAAATTTGGTTCTCCTTTTACAATCTTTTCTCAAGATAAATGTATGAAATTTCAACAAATTAGAGGTAAATTTATTGTTGCTCCTAAATACTTGAATTTTAGCATTCTTGAAGTTGTTAGATTGAAAGACAAAATTAAGCAATTGTGTAAAAAGGTGGGTTGGGAGAAGTTTATACAATGTGATCATGTGATTTTTTATGAGATGACATTGAAAATTTTCACAACTATTAGTCATGATTATAAGAAATTATATGAATTCTAGTTTAGGTTGAGAGGAAATCCATATACGCTCAATTATGATATCATGAAAATAATTTTTAGGTTTCCAAAAAGAAAGCTTTATGATTATCATCCTAAATTTAAAGTTGGCACATATTGGAAGAAACTTACGGGATTAGATGAATTTGATGTTCGTAATCCTTCTAATTCCCTCATACTTAGCCATGCTCATCTAGTTTTGCATAAATTCGTGTGCCATGTAGTTTTTAATATGTCTAAAAGAAAAAAATTATATTTTAAAGAATTATTTTTATTATGTTTTGTGGACACAAATTGCAAAATTTGCACGTCATACCAGATCTTTCATGCTCTAGACCAAGTAATCATTAAGAAATAGCACTACTTAGGCATGGGTTATATAGTCCCCAGTATTCCTTAATTTTTTGGTGTTAATTTTGATGGACTAACCCCTTTGGATGTGGAGTATTTTATTGCAATGAATTTTATATGTGATGAGATTTTAAAGATGAATTCTATGGCACTTTGAGACCCCCACACTATCAATCAAAAGAAGACCATAGGGCCATCCTCTTCCTGACAACCCTAAAGTGATGACGATAACTCTTTTGATGATTTTGACAAAGAAGGTGAAGGGTGGGAAGCCCTTTTATCCACCTTAGAAGATAATCGTAAGATTTTGGAGTGGTGCTTGGATTCCAAGGATGAGAAGATAAATCAAGTGGCAGGGCGAATAAAGCGGCTAGAGAGACAATAACATTATCAAACTAAGAGCTTCTAAAAGTTTTTGAATTGCAATGATTCTAGGTGCCATTTTGCACACCTTCTCTATTGGAATCACCATAAGTCTTCTTGCCCTTAGTCTTGTTTATTGTTCTTTTATTTTTTGTGTGTTCCTTCTTATGTGCTTATTATGTGTTTCCCTTCTCAATATTGAGGAAAATGTGTGATTTAAGTGTGGGGAAGGGGTTTGTTTGCATATTTCATGTAATTTTCTTATGATCATGGATTATAGGTTCTAGGTTTATTTGAATTTGATATGTATATATCTTGTTATGCATCCCATCATATAGTTTTAATGTGTCAATGGCATAAGATTGAATGAAACAGTAATTATTTATTTCATGAAATTTGTACCTTGAATGCTTTTCCATTAACTATGCCCCTTAATCAAGATAGGTTTCATCTATTCTTTCATCTTTGATACTTGTTGATTGCATTTTATAATAACTTAGACCTAATTTAGTAGGCATCACTAGTGATTCTTTCTTGAGAGATTCAAAGTAAAGGATGTATGATATAAATGAAGTTAATGGAATTAAAGATATAATTAATACGTCATTTCTATTTTGCTAACCTTAGTAGAAACTGGGTTAAGAATAAAGCTAGTAGCTAGTTGTGAGTTGTGATATAGTTGAGTAACTAGGGGATATTCACGACAAGATGTTTGCCTTTGTGTTAAAAGGATAGAATGACACTCCAACCAAACTTCAAAGAATGAACCTAGTTGAGTAACTAGAGAACATTCATGATAAAGTATTTGCCTTTGCATCAAGATTGGGAAATCGTTTAAAATAATAGGCATCATTTTTGACTTTATTTACTACATCTTTCGTAGAATGACACTCAGGATACAAATCTCACAAAATATATGATTTGGATTCTTCTTAAATGGTTTATTTTCTAGGGCAAGCTAATTTTATAAGTTTTATGTCATTTTTACATTTTCATCATCCTCATATGCATATAGTAGTTGCATTCTTATCATTGCATTTTTTTGTTGTTGTTTAATTGTGTAATTTGTTATTGCTGTTTGAGTCTTAGTTTTGCTTCTCAGTTTAAGTTTGGGATATTGATGGGGTTGTATTAGAGTTTATTTTTATAGTGGTTTAATGTGTTAGTATGCATGTTTAGGATGAAAATTACATGTTTTAGACTTAGTTTGATGTTATTATAATGATTTTGTTAATGTTTAAGTGTGATGTGTGTTGATTTTGGGCAAAAATTTTATCTTACTGGTTTAAATATCTAATGAAAGTTCAAATGGAATTGAGTTAGGAGGCCAAGAGGAGAATAAGAAGGAGCTTTGGAGGAAAACCTAGGCTACTATAGCAACAGAGTCATTACAGCAACATCAGAGTTCATCAAGCCCAGCTATAACAACTTGCCAGTTTTCTAGATTATTCTGGGTGACGTGTTCAATTTGAGTTTGAGGCTATTTTGGATAGAGGATACAAGGAAGAACCCTAAAACTCACCATTTTGAGTCGACAGAACATCCAAAAGAGGAAAACAACAAGTTTTTAAGGAGAAAAACAATGAGGAAATCAAGATCAAGGGGGTAGAATCAAGATTCAAGAAGCTGTCTAGAGTACTTAATTAATCACAATTTATCATGGTGTTGTGAACTAAGAGGTTGCAATCTAGCTTTTAACTATTTCAACTGAGATTACTTGATTAGATCTTTAGAAACGCTATTCAAACTACTGGATGTCTAGGATTAAACACAATTAAATCAATAAGGTAAAAGGAAGATAAATAATGATATAATAACTCCTAAGTCTCCATCATTAAGTAACTTAATTGTTTTGCTTTCTTATGTGATTTCATTCATTGAATTTGGGTAATTTAATTTAATTTTCAGTTTCAATATTATTGGTTTAGCTTAAACAAGCTAAAATTCAGATTTTTAGGTGCCTATATTCAATCATTGTGGGATCAATATTTGTTATACTATAAGTTATGACCTGTATACTTGCAGTTTTTGTTACATTTAAATCCATTGGTATCATCCTCTAATTAAAAAGGTCAAAACATTAGTAAGCTCCCTTGTTTGATGGAAATGATTATTATTGAAAAACTAGGATAAAATTTGTTTTTGATGGTCAAAAAATGTAGATTTATGGAAATGGAGAATATGAATTTGGAAGAAAAAAATGGATCATATGTTTCATGGATAATGATAAGGTACCTTCTTCATAAGTATGACGATGATCTCAATTATGATTAATTTCTTAAATGTTGAGAATCTCTGAATTCGAAAAAGAAAAGGTTATCTTCTAAGTGTAAGGAAACATTAAAACTCTTAAATACATGTAAAGTAGAAAATGAAAAATTGAAAAATGACTTATACATCATGATAGATTCTAAGACTGTAGATAATAGTAATTATGTGCAAAAATTGATAGATGAAAATGCATTATTGAAAAAGGAAGTAGATAGCCTTAAAGATTCCTTCTCAAAATTTACTAAGGGAAAAGAAAAGTTAAAATGCATGTTTGGTGCCTAAAAGGCATCAAATGATAGATGTAGTTTAGGATACATACATGGAAATGCATCATCTAATGCTTAGACTACCTTTGTTAAGGAAAAGAACATAGATGATGAACACATACAGAAACCACTTGAACACAATGCATCTACCACTGGGCCACAACCTAAAATAAAGTTTCATGCATACATATATAGTCCTAAGAATAGAAATCCAACCTATCAAAGAAGAAATAATGGTAAGACACAATTCCACTCACACCCACATTGGCCTAGAAGTTTTAATGATGTAAGATCTAGGAATAAGTATGGACTTAAATTTACAATTTATCATCAATAAACATGATTTGCTATTTTTGTGGTAATTTTTGATATATTTGGAGTTTTTTCTATGATAAACAAAATTGGTACAACAAATAATTAAGAGGCTGGAATGTAAGGAATATAATTAACCCTCAGGAACCTAAATTAATATGGATACCTAGAACATAATTGTTTCTTTTTTTTGTTGGGATTAATGGATATCAAAGTGAGGAGTAAACAACGGTTACCCCAAGAATTAATTTCAAGAGAAAAATTAATAGTGCTCAATTGATGCATATTTTAGGCATGCTTTTATAGTTAAAATCCTAGGTTTAAGGGTGATTTCTACATCATTTTGATGCTTAATTGATTAAATTTTGAATAAGATGTTGCTTGTGTTGATTTTGGTGATTGTGTATGTTTTTTAAGTTTTGGTGAGAAATTTGATGCCCATTTGGAGTTGGATGAATTGTGGAATCAAAGTGAGGAGAAACAACATCAATTCAATGAATTCTACACTTTGTCTCATTACCATGATATAAACCATGGAGAGTTTATGGAGAAAACATCAAAAGAAGCAAAGTTTCTAGAGAAGTCACGGGGCCAGGATCACGATCGTGACCCTAGTTGTGGATTTTTTCTAGATAGAACCATAGTTTTTTAATAATATTTAAGGAGATGATTAGATCAAAACATCAAGGAGTTAGAGATCAAGATTGGTTTTCCAATAATAGTCATAAAAGATTCAAGGATTCAAACATCATGAGAATAAGCTTCTTAATCCCTATTTCTTTTATAATTTTTGTTATTTATTTCAATATATTTAGAAAATAATTTTCTTGTTGGATCTAGGTATCATAAATAAGATCTAGTGTGAATTGTTCTTAACTTTTATTCAATATTGAATTTTAAGATTTTCTTAGATTTATCTATAAGGTTAATGATATTGGTTTTGATTTCTATGTGAATGTAGGTATCATTTTCGATTATCTAATTCCATGTATTTAGATCGAGAGATCATTTATATGAACAAATCAATCTATAAGTAATAAAACTTGTATGAAGATCTAGATATAGACTTAAATAATATTTTTGGATTAGGTATCAATCTATTCAAAACAATAGGTTCCATAGATTATATTAATGCTTCCAATTCTTGTTTTGATTAAGGAGAACTTCTTATTAATTTATTAAGATTGATAAGAATTGTATAACTTGAGAGAGTATGATTCACTTTAAGGAATCTATGGCCTAATTAAATCTAGAAAATCCATTGAATTGAAGTTAAATAATGAACATAAATAGTTCATATGGGAATTAATCATCTAGGTCCTATCTTCTTTAATATTACATTAAACCTAGTGAATTTTCTTCGAACTTTTAGTTAGTTGTTAGTTTAATTTAGTTAATGAATCAATCAATCACTAGAGGAACATTACTAATAGTCCAATACAGGCCTCGTGGAATTGATAATCCGAACTCTTAAGTATTATTAGTTTTGAGATTTTGGATTTTGCATAAGAGTGTAGATTGCAAATAAAAAATCACCAACACACATTTTTAAACAAAGTGAAAAAGAAAATGAAGTGACTTTTGGTGAAACACACATGAGGCACACATTTTTTTATATTTAAAAAATATTTAAAATATATTTTTTGAAAAAAATATTAATACATGAATCTAAGGTAGAAATATGATTTGAAACTAATATATAAAGAATTGCTATTTGATGATATAAATGATTAAGAGAAGAACTAGTCATGACTCATTTAGAGATTATTTTAGTGCATATTTTCAATTTGACTTAGAGGATGTTTCAGTGCATATTTTCTATCATTATATGTGTTAGTAGTTAACATGCAGTTTTGCAGGTATTCTTGAATGAAAAGTGGGAATTCAAGTCCTATTGATTGATCAATATGGCCCTATGGTTGACTAATGTAGTTAGAAATTCATCGCAATGTTTTGTTAAGACATTGGTCAAAGAAGTTGTCAACTAGCATACATTAGTTGGCCAATGTCTAGGACTATTCCTTTCTGGGACTATCCCAATCTTGGGCTTGCTGATGCTCCTCAACAAGCTCAAGTTATAGCTCTATAGGATTAAGAAGCTCATGAACCTCTACACGAAGCTCTGAGATCTCAGAAGTGATGTGAGTCTCCATCTTCAATAGTATGGTCATAACGTTGGTTTGAGGAAAATCTAAAAGGGGAGAAGCCTCAACAGCAGATGAAGGTGGACATAGTGGACAGACACTTAAAGTAGCCTCAAAGCAAGTTTAACCCATAACCTCCTTAAGTGTTGTAAGAGGGACATCAAGAATAAGGGGAGTATCAGGTCTCTCACTCTCCTATAACTTGCACCACTATCCTCCACTATGAGCATATTTACATAGGTTGAGTGATTTAATTCTAACGTACATGATCCTCAGACTCCCTATATCCTAAAGGAACTCCTACTACCTAAAAAATACGAGTCAAAAGGCAAGGAAAGCAAAAGTTCTTAATCTACCTTCGTAACTTAACCACATCGCGCATGGTGAGAATAATGAAACCATCCAAAGGTAAAACCCATATGGCACCCATACTGTGCATCATCTTATACAAAATAGAAATATCCTTGATCCTCATCTCATTAAGTCGACTAGCCTTAGGTGCCACATCAGCACTCTATAGTGCTATAATGATATGCTCTCGAACCCTTAAAGTGGAAGTAGTGAAAGTTTTGGAGGTTCGCCTAACTAAACCTAGGATGTCTTGAGCTGTAGTAATGCAAAATTTGAGATCGGATGAAACCTCATCTTTATGGAAACTATTTTTTATCTTCACATACACACCACCCTCATCTACTACTCATAATAAATCCAAAATTAAGTACGAGTAATATAAATAGGAATACCTCTAATAGTAGACCTGATCTCAATTTTATCGGTCTCATATTTTTCCTCAATGTTCATGAAGAACTTGCAAACCAACGTCAGATAATATGGCCCAGAAATAGTAAGTACCGGCTCTAAACCTAAAGCTTTAAAAGCACTAGAGACATCGAACTCGACATCTAAGCTGGGATGGACTACAAGCTCCACAATAAACTCATTGGTTCGATGAATATGGAACCAATCAACATTTTCATAGGTGGTGAATCGATTAGCATTAAAAGTGGTCCTCTTATATGAAGCTTGGTATATAGATGTTATACCTGTCATCTGACAAAAAAATTTGCTATAAGTTGATCAATAGGAGTCTAAAATCATGTTTGGATTGAATGATACTCGCTAAAAATTCTCACCAAAATATTCACTTTGCTGGAAAATTCTTTAGTTGGAAATGAGAATAGAATGTGAGAAGATTGGTACCAAAAGAAAGCATGTGATGTGTAGATCACAATGGTGTTAATTTCAGGTTCAAAGGAGTAAAAAAAGTAGAGTAATCCTAGGGAGAAGTAGGAGGGGTAGTGGGTTGATTGAAAAAGGGTTGATTTTTGGGTGAAAAATGATGTTTTGATTATGGAAAGTAAACGAGCGGTGATTTTATGAAAAAAAGAACCAAAAATCAAGAGATTTGAGAAAAAAATCAAGGAAAAGAATGGTGATCGAATATTTTTAGGTGGTGACTAGTGGTTTTGAAATGTTTGGAGTTTGAAGATGATGAATGGTGAAGAAAATAGGGTTTTGGTTATGTTTTTAAACAAAATTATGTCATTTTTTGTTTGTAATGAGCATTATCTACGATTATTGGGTCCTATAATCGTGTCATTGATTTATGCTTAAACTGCCATTGATGCTCTTAAACTACAAAGATGAACAGTGATTTAACCGTCCATCAACGATGGGTCATCAGACCATTATTATGATCTGTTTGAACTTGATATACATGATTTTAACCCTAAAAACTTAATCAAATTCCTCCTAATTCAAGAGTCAAAAAATTTAAAAGGATTGTTCATCAAATTTCTCCAGAATTAAAACTTTAAACAGTAATAAATTAAAGAAATCACATTAAAAACAAAGGAAACAATAAGGAATCCATATCAAACTTAAATAAAACACTCTAAAAGGATTCAAAAATACTAAATTAAGTTCCTAACACATAAAATAAAATAAAGACACACATAAATAACTAACTATAGAGGAGAATTCCTAGTTTTATGAGGATTAAAAGTGATAGAATCTTGTCAGACTCCTCAGTTGAACTAGGAACATACAACTTTTCCTGTTGTCCATTAACTTTAAAATTTGAGTGACCATTGGTTACTTCAATTGATTCAAATGGATAAACTTTAATCACTGCCTATGGGCTTGTCCATCTTAATCTTAACTTCCTAGGAAACAACTTTAATTGAGAATTATAAACCAAGACCTTGTCAACAGCTTTGATTATCATGTCATATTTTGACTCGCTCTTTATATAGTTTAGAGTTTTCATAAACATTAATATGAAACTCATCCAACTTGTTCAACTACAATAGCCTTTTGTCACCTACTTTACTTGAGTCAAAAATAAAAAAAATTGATGGCCCAATATGCATGATGCTCTAGCTCCAAAGGTAGGTGACAAGACTTTCCATAAACCAACTTATAAGCAGACGATAGGCATCTTAAAAGCAGTTCGATAAGCCCATAAATCATCATCTAACTTTATTGATGGTAGAAGCTATTGTCGACTCACCAAATAAGTAAAATACCTAACCTAACCCAAATCCATAACTAGGGCAAGTCATGGTCAATCCCACAAAGAGCTAGTTGTATTTAAAAGCTATTCCTAAGGTTGTGCTAAAAGAAAATAAAAAGAAGTTAAAAACCCTAGAATGTGAAGACACTAGAAAAGACCACAAACGAGAACAAAGTAGAAAACCACAAAGAAACAGAGAACAACAAAAGAAAGATAGGTAGAAGATATATCAGAGATTTAGACTTATAATTTATCATCAAAATAAATAGATTATAATTAGTCTAAGATGCTAGCCTATAGGTTTAAACAAGCTCTCAAACTATATGTTCCAACAATTTTAGATAAGTCCTATACGATAGAAATCTTAGCCCCAACAACGCGGCAACCTAGAACAAGCTTTCTATATTTAATGGCATGGCACTATTAATCCATTAGGGAATAGTTAGGGCTTGTTTGGTATAGATTAGGTTTTCAGTTTTGGTTTTTATCACAGAAATCGAAAAAGACAACACACTAATACAGCATAGAAATCGAGGATAAAACACAAAAATCAATACAAATATATCAAAA